>MU669399.1:0-13732 GCA_026770625.1 Nicotiana glauca
GGGCGAATTTCAGATATGTATGGCTAAAACCCCATCTTTTAGAAATCGAGCTTCATCGATGTTTGTGTGATTTTTTGGTCAGATTCGACGTACGGGGAGACCAATTTGAGAGGCAAGGGTATAGCGAGCTAGACTTTGGGCCAACTAGAGGTGAGTAATACTTGTAAATGGTATCCTGAGGGTTTGAAATCCCGGATTTGCACATCATAGTGCTGTATTGAGGTGACTTGCACGCCAGATATGAGCGTGGGGTAGAGCACCGTTGGGGATTGTGACTTGGTCCGTCCCGGTTGTTGATTTTTCCGTATATTTGACTGAAACTACTTGTACCATCATACTATGGGTTGACTTCCATGTTTGGGCTTCGTGCCAATTATGTGAATCCTTCGGGGATTGATATTACTGTTTTAGCATATCTTACATATCATTTGGTTTCAGTCCAAGGTTTTAAATACTGTTTTGCAAACTCAGCCATACTTCTAAGTTTTGAAAACTCAAATGATATTTTAAATGATATTTCAGGTTGAGAACTACTGTTTTATAAATGCCCAAGGGACTTATGATGATTTTCTGGACTGATGCATGGTTGGCTCGGGCTACACGCCGCAACAGTGATACATGGATATGGAGGCCAAGGGCCTGATTGATGATACTGATATTGATATGAGGCCAAGGTCCTGGTTGATGATACTGATATTGATATGAGGCTAAGGGTCTGGATTTGATGCCACGGGATGGCTTGTTATTGCGCTTGGGCTGTAGGAGCCCCTCCGGAGTTTGTACACACCCCTAGTGAGCATCGTCAACGATAAATCATATGCATGGTTGGCTCGGGCTACACGCCGTAGTGGGTACTGGAATGTACCATCATATGCATGGTTGGCTCGGGCTGCACGCCGCAGTGGGTACTAAAATGTACCATCATATGCACGGTTGGCTCAGGCTGCATACCGCAGTGGGTACTAGAATGTACCATCATATGCATTGCACTCATGCATTTGTCCCTATTTGTACTGGTTGTCATGACATACATCACACTCATTTCATTGGCATCCATGCTACTTCTTGCACTATTTACCGGATACCTCGATGTTATTTGTTGATGGAGTGCTGTGCCCGAGGGGCTGACTTACGTGCTGACTGCACTATTTGTGTCGTGTTTATTTGCTTAAACTATTGAAAAGGAATATTTTCAAAAGAGGTTTTAACTGAGCCCAGATGCTTTCTAAAGGATTTCACGGTTTTACTGTTCTTCTAAAAAAAGGTTGTATGTTCTATATAGCATGATGGAGTGCCTTACGTGATTTCTTGCTTTCAGCTATTATTTACTTTTATTACTCACTGAGTTGGAGTACTTACTTTACTCCCTGCACCTCGAGTGCAGTTGCAGGTATTGTTCCCCCGGTAGCGGGTTATTAGCGGATTGAAGGCATTATTATTATTGAAGCTGAGTAAGGTGACCGCCAGCATGAGTAAGGTGACCGCCAGCGTTCGTGGCACCAAACTTCATCTTTTAAACTCCAGATTTTATTTTGTATATATTATTGGCCATATAATGGTTTTCAGTCTTCTTTAGATGCTCGTGACTTGTGACACCCCGATCGGGTTGAGTTGGGTTGGATTTCCGCATTTTTATCTATATTTCCGCTATTCGGATTTAGTAAACCATGCTGTACTATAATTGCATTAAATAATTATTTTAAAAGGATGAATTGGGTTGACTGGCTGGCCTTGTCTCCACGAGAGGCGCCATCACGACCAGGTTTGGTGTTTGGGTCGTGACAGTAATGACATTTGGGGTGTAAGCATTGCCTGGAGTTCCTGAAGCTCCTTGGAACTTTGACACACTTCCAAATGAGAGAAAGGCTTTGGAAATCTGCTCTTTGGAAGTTGGTTTATCTCATGTATCAGACAAAGAATCTGAATTAGGCTCTCCTTGGTTGGAATATTAATTTTCTGATGCAAGTTACTTTTTCTAGATTCATTCAAGTTGTAATAATTTGTAAATAACTATGGGATGTATAGTAAAAACAGGGAGGGTCTCTTGTGTTATGCATGCAGGGTAGATATCATGCCTTAGATTTTATTTTCTGCAATCACAATGCCTTCGTTTTCGAATCTGCATATAGACATCCTACCTATAGGTCATTTCATTATACATTTAGAAATCATGTCTAAGTTTATTCACATCTACATTTAGAAAGCATGACTATAAGTTTATTGACATCTGTATTTAGAAATCATGTCTATAAGTTTATTTACGCCTGCATATAGAGACCATGTCTATAAGCTCTCCGCACTTCTGCACATCATTTATCGCTACGCAAACGGTTTGTAGGCCCAAATAACAAAAATGCACTCTAGATACCATGTCTATAGGAATCCCACACTTGTATAAATGCTTTAAAAATCAATCACGCCTAGAGAGCATGTCTATAGGAATAACTAACTAAAATCTGAATCGTCCATCTCGCTTGTAAGTCTAAAATCAGTAGTCTAGTCATTTTAAAATCTGCAGAACTTTTGTTTGTTTCTAATCTTCCTTTAAATTAGTACGCCTTCTGCATTGTTAGATATCATGATTACATGCCTCACCTAGACAAACCTGTAAGTTATTAATTAACTACACCGGTCTTTAATAATTACAACCAGCAGGCAAGTCTAATTCAGACTTCTTATCTGAAAATATGTGATATATTAGTCACCTTTCCTACATTAAGTTTAATTAAAAACCTAACCAGTATCTGAAGTCATACTATGTATTTGCATTTAAATAAGGAGGCCTGTCTGAGCCCTTAACGGCTGTTTGTCTCCCCGTATTTGACTATATGTTTTATTTGTCGCCTAAATTTCTATCCTTTCTTAAGCTTCTGAAAATCCCCAATTCCCTTCCCTTTAGGACTAGTAGTCCCAATGCCTGCAAGACTGATAAGATTGGGACGGGTAATAGCATACAATAAGTAACGATACTATTCCGCACTTTAATACCTTAACGGGGTTAGAAAGAGTAGACATGGAGATGATGATCACGCAATAACACCATGCGTATACGTGGATGATCCATGTATCTTACAAACCTAAGACCCCCCCTTTTCCCTTATGTAATTTTGTTATTATTTTACCAATGTAATTTCAGTTTTTTTAATGCTGCATCTCGTTTCAGTCACTAAATTCCTCTTTAATTTTCTGCACTGTTCTTTTCCCTCTAAAAATTCTGCTCATTCACTTCTTTTGTTTGATTATTTATATTCATTATTTGGGTCCCATTTTTTTTTGCATTTAGACGCTCTCTTAAACAACTATGAAATCACCTAGTTTATAACTTCAGCATGTTTAGCAACCTTTATGCATACCTACTTGCAGTCTCTATGTGGAATTGTCTTGAATGCTTATTTGCTTTATTTTTTAAAGTCACAATTGTAGCATGACCGGGAACCACACTAGTGGATCTTGGGGGGGTGCCTAACACCTTCCCCCCGAGATAATTTCTAGCCCTTACCCAAATTCTGGTTTTTCAACTTAAATCCTTCTTAGTGTCCTAATGCACTTAATCATTAGGTGGCGACTCTTTAAACTCCAAAACCCAATTCCCAAAAGGGAAAAGAGTTGTCCTTCCAAATGTTGTAAATCCGATTTCGCCTTTAAAGAAAAAGGGGGCTTCGAAAATAGTCATATCATGTGAAGGGGAACTGTCATATCTTTTATCTCACAATAATAGGCACTTCGTATACTAATTCACTAACATGGTACTTTCTAGTTCTGATTTGAATAAATCTAAACAACTTAAAATTATTCCCTAAAATTCAATATCGGCTGCTGTTGATTCTCATTTCATACATCATGTCTTCTTAGTCATAAGCATGAGTCATATGAAAAATACATCTCTGGTAGTATCAAACATTTATGACTGCTAGGAATTTTGCCCTTAGTTTCCCTTTCTTTTGCCAAAACTATAATGACTAATTCTAGGCCATTTGCGGTCACATTCTTAACCTGCTACACTGTAGGGTCTGACATCTAAATTATTATCATCCAACTTGTGACTCAATTTCTAACAATTAAAAATGAAATTGTTCTGAGAGGTAAAACACATACGGATACACTACCATACACAAACATGTGCTTTAGAAATATCATCATCTTATAACTGACTTTCTACACAATCCGGCTAGTGTTGGTCTTAATTCAAACCTAAAACATGGACGATTTCTCTATAATCATTATTCTTACATTTTTTAGCATCCGTATACATCACTATATACTCCCAAGTCATTAGACATTGGATACACTGAAAATTGGAGATCTAGTAACTGAATAACAAATAACTGGCATACTGAATAACCCTAAACTTGCTAACTGAAAGACTGTATAACTGTAGCTGAGTTAAACTGATAACCATAGGACATAATGACTACTTTTGTACTTTCCGATAAGGTTATGCTAAAATCTTTACTACTATCCATTGCATCTCACTTTCAACATACCCTCAAATCTCATTTGTTACCAACCTGCACTCCATAAATATACCCCAATGGGCAATCGTCCTCTCTAGAACCTTAGGCTTTTCTTGCCTGTCACTTAGGCAGTCGATACGTATGGAATTCGATAGGAAGAGAAGGTTACTATTGCTCTAAGCTTTATGGCACGATCTAGAGTAGAAAGAAGTGAGACAACCCTGAGTGTCATGGTAGTTAACCGTTTATATAAGTGGCCAGCACACACACATATAAAGAAAAATCCATTGGACACGGCTTCATAGACTCCATAGGACTCTTGAACCTAGTGCTCTGATACTAAGTTTTGTCACGCCCCAAACCTGGGCCTGGATGTAACACGACACTCGATGCTTGACTACGTATGATCGAGCAAATCAACTGGCTGGCTGAATTAACATGTGATATCATAACATACTAAATACGGAAGATAAACTAACACGTGCTGATATACAGAAAGTATGAATGATAAAAATCAAAGTGCGAAAATACTAATACAATTTTAAAACATATTTATAGTTAACATAGCTTAATATGAAAAGCATGCGACTTTGTCTAGCTGTTACTCTAGTCTATGAAGCCTCTATTAAAGTACTGAAAACACTGACTATCTGAAAATACTGAAGACTGTAAGGTAATGATAATACCCCGAAAGAACTGGGGATCACCAAATAGCTGGTACGAGAATCCTAGAGCTCTGAATCGTCAACCTGTAAATTAGTATTTACATCGTAAGACGTAGGCCCTGGCCAAAGAAGGGACATCAATACATTTGAATTGCACTGGTATGTAAAGAAACTGAAAGAAAGAATTATAAAATGCTGAAACTAATACTAGGCTTATAACTGAAAATTGATAATTGATAACTGAAATTATAACTGTTGAAACTGAAACTGAAATGATAACTGATAACTGATAACTGAGATAATAACTGATAACTAATATCTGATAACTGAAATGATAGCTGATAACTTAACTGAACAAAGGAAGTAAGGATATGAATACTCCCTCTTCTGAATGATGAACAACCTATTTATCTAAATAAGCTACGGCCTTGGGCCCAATATATATGTGCACAAGCTATGGCCTCAGTCCCAAGTATATGAATGCATAACTACGACCTCAGGCCCAAAGATGCATAAAGCATAAACTACGGCCTCAGACCCAAGTATGCATAAAGCGTATAAACTACGGCCTCAGGCCCAAATACAGGAGTTCAACATTCAGGAACTGAGAATCATACTGAAATACTGAACCACACTGAGTCACATAATACTTGAATGCTGAATAGAGCTATATTGAGACATATATTCATGAACTGATTGTGAAAAACTAAAACTCCAACTGTTTATGACTTGCTGAGTAATCTAAACTGAGATTTATAGGCATCAAAACCAAATCTATATTGATTATGCACTGATTTCACAATATTTAGAATGAAAGTCATGAATGAGTTACAGAGCTAGAGAAAAGAAGTTCTACAACTATTCATGGAACTAAAGCATAATCACTTTATGAGGAAACTAGTAATGGTCATAATAAATGGGACGTAGGGAGAGTCATAGACATTCCCAACATAAAGAGAGTTAGCCTCACTTACCTCAATTTCGCCCCTTAGTGATACTAAAATGATCCACAATACTAAGAACCTTTAATCTACAATAGCAACATCCAATGGAACCCAATATTAGTAACAAATTCTATAACTTAAGCGATTTAGGCATATTATCAAACACCTTGTACGCATAAATCTCTACATCTCATCACCATATAATTAGTTCATCTAACTACCACCATTCATCAATAATTTATCCCACCATCATGATTAACCAATTTATAACTTTCAAAATTACATATTTGACCATCCATTCACACACAACCAACGAAGTTCCATTAAATAAATATCTTTCAATCTTTATAATAGTTGTGTAATCGAATTGGGAACTTATGGTTTCCAAGCACCATACCAAGAGTTCCAATACTTATTCATACTCATATTCCCTTAATAAATTCATACATGTAAGTCTAATGGTGTAATATTATCTTTTTGGAAGAAATTTTGCCAAACCCCCTTTTAGTTCTTGAAGAAATCCCTTGAAGATCTAAGTATCTTATGTGTAGATTTCATCAATACTAGTGTATAAATGATATAATTCACACCAAGATAATGGAGATTGCTTACCTTGAAGATGATAGGGATTGGAGGTCTTGAGAGAGTGGAGGAAAACACTAAAATTCGTCCAAATGAAGTGGGGAAATAACCGCCGAAGGTATTATATCAAAACAGGTTCAGGTTGAAAAAAAAAACGAAGATTTGCACAGCCGCGGCACATGGAAAAATGCATGAGGCGGCACGGTAATGAAAAATGTGTCTAGAAACGAAATTTGGAGGTGCTCTATTAATCTACACAACCGCGCCGCATGTAGTATAAGATTCTGCCACCTTTTGGTAATTTGGTCATAACTTCTGGTAGGAGTGTCCAAGTTATAAAAGGTTTAAAACATTAGAACCTAGACTCAAAGATCTTTCATTTGATAGGTTGTTCATCACATAATACCTTATATAAATGTAGATATGCTCGTGCAAAATTTGGTCTTCTACGTGCTCATTTGGAATTTTAGTCTTTCATGTAATTTTCCCACATAGCTTAGAGTTAGGTCTTTCCTTGGACCTCAAATCACTTATGATATGCCTCGTATACTTATTATTATAACCAATTGATAACCATCACATTAATACTCTTTTAATGCATCACAACTGATTCAAATTTACGGGTGTTACATTTAGTTTGGAAGAACTTATCGACATAGTTCGCACACAAAAAGGACGAGAAGCTAAACAATTGATAAATGTGGTGTATTAATCAATTACTTATATTTGGACTAGCAATTATTTTAATGTGGTATAAAGCTAGCCTGCGTTAATTGTTGATAGATCTCTAATAGTCTAGTATATTTATATTCGAAGATTCAAATACACATATCACGTTTCTTCCGAATCTTGCACACTAGTTTAGTAACGAGTATACGCCGCCTTCAAGATATTGCATTTACCTAACCTACATATACGGCTATACGCACTATCCCTCCCCTTCAACAAAGGCCATTGTTGAATCCACAAAAATTAATAAATAAATAAATTAATTAATTAAAGAAAAAATTAGATTGATCAAAGATATCACCGATCGAAAGATCTTACAAATTAAATTAAAGCGTCGTACAATACTACAATGTAAATTTGCAATCTATTTTATATAGCTTTTCATTACTCTTTCCCTTTTGGACCTTTCCCTTTTGGACGTGGAATTTTCTTAAGATGTTATATTTGTCTGATCCCTTCTTGTTTACTAACCTAGAAGTCTGTCAATTCACGTACAAATCCTACGAAAGGGACTTAACAACTTTGCTGAAGTTTGCTCCACCATCATATTGAGGAAGTACTATTTATCACGATTCAAGTCCATGATATGCATATTATCTACTTTGATCCAACAAATTTCACAGGTTTGTCCGTTGGTGTATACCACATCGAGCCTCAAAGCACACGTACCATACAAACTCGTGCTCTTTTTTATACAACATTTCACTTTTCTCTTCTTTTAGTGTAGGATTCGCCTAAGGTATCATATACGCCTTTTTTCCAAATACTTGCCAGCCTAAATTAAACTCTTAACCCCCCTTCCGAGAATAGAGAATAATGAAGCAAATTATAAAAGGATTTAAGTAATCTATGTTGTCGACTCTATAAAAATTAATTACCTATAAGTAAATCTTAACATATTATAGCAAGTTAGTTACTATTATATTTTTTATGTAAGTGAAAAAAATACTTATTATGGAGACTTGAGGCTTCTATATAGTTGACTTTTACATATGTAACGATCCGATCGGTCGTTTTGAGTTCTAGCACATCGTTCCGCAGTTTGAGACCTTGAGTAGTTTCAATTTATGTGTTATGACTTGTATGCGGGGTTGGAATTAAATTTCGGAAAGTTCGGAATTTATTTAGAAGGAAAATTCTCAATTCGAAAGCTTTACGTTGAAAGAGTTAACCAATGTTTGACATTTGAGTAAACATTCCAATATGTTCGTATGATGATTTCGGACGTGGGCATATACTCGGGTTGAGTATCGGGCGCCGGGAGCATTTCAACGCTTATTTTGAAAATTTGGCATTTTGAAGGTTTTTAGAATTTCCTAAGTTTGGTTTGAAGAGGACTTTGGTATTATCGATGTTCATTTGGCGTTCCGAATCTTGAAATAGGTTCGTATTGTGATTTTTGAATTGTACGTAAATTTGGCGTCATTCCGAAATGTTTAAATATAATTCGAACGCGTTTGACGAAGTTTGATATTTGAAAGTTAAAAGAAGAATTTCGATCGTCGATTCATAGTTTTGATATTGTTCGCGGCGCTTCAAGCCTTTGGATAAGTTTGAATAAGGTATTGGGACTAGTTAGTATGATTGGGCAGGGTCCCCGGTGCCTCAGGGGTGTTTCGAGATGGTTTCGGACCAAGTTTGAGTGAATTGTTGTTGTTGGTTTGCTGGTTCTGTTGTTTCTCTTCACGAATGTGTAGGGAAGATTGCATTTGCGAAGAAGGATTTGGAGTTGATGGAGATATGTTCTATGTGTTCGCAATTGGGCCTTGTGTTTGCAAAGGTTTGAAAAGCAAAGCATCATGTTCGCGAATGGGTGAAGCTAGGCCTAGGGGGCTTGACCTTCGCGTTCGCGTAGGTGAGGCCGCGTTCGCGATGGACAACCTAGTAAAGCTTTGCATTTGCAAGTCCTTTCTCATGTTCGCATAGAGGAATTGGAAATCAAAAGTTGATTGTGCTTCACGAACGCGATGGACTTGCTGCGCTCGCGAAGAAGGGTTGACTAGGTAGTTTATAAGTTTGCAAAAACTGGTTTTTGGTTTATTTTATCTCAATTCTTCCATGGGAGCCGAGCTTGGGGCGATTTTGAAGTGTCATTTCACCATCCATCATGTGGTACCTGAATTCCTACACATTATGAGCTAAATCATGAGTTATATATGGATTTAAACATAAAATTTTGTAAGAATTGTGGGATTCGGAAGAAAACCTAGAATTTAATATTCTTGGATTTTGACCACGAAATTAGACATGGGGTTATAAATAAATCATATATTTGAGTTCGTGGTGTTATGGTTAATATTTATCTTCAAAGATTTTCGGAACCCAAGCACGTAGGCTTGAGGGTTTGGTTTTGTCGATTTTTTGAGCGGAGTTGGGAATTGTTATAAATTATTAAATTATGAGCATTTAAGTATATTTATTGATTGCATGTTGTTTGACTAGTTTCAGATCGATATGAATTGGTTTGAGGTGTTAGAAGGGTGTTGGAGCCGGTTGTAGAATTTCGGAGCGAGGTAAGTCTCCTGTCTAATCTTGTGAGAGAGAATTTACGCCGTAAGCGTTATATTTATTATGTGCTACATGTTGTGGGAGCTACACACGTATGAGGTGACGAGTGTCCGTGCGTATGCTAGAATTTCTGATTATGTTCGGGTAGACTTAGACCCACGCCATGCTTAAATTGTACTATTTGAGTTATTCTTGTCTGTTTAAATGATTTAATTTACATTTAGCATGAGACTAGACAAGAGTAGAATATCAGACTAGTAATTTTAGATATTTGACGAGCTACTTGATTAACCGCTAAACTTTTACTTTCCTTACGGATTTCTTCCATGTTGTGCGTATTCCTCGCAAAGTTTCTTGAATTCCATAACTCATACGTATATAGTGAGTGGGGTCAAAGACCGGTCAAAGTTTCATATTCTAATGGGATCGGGCTGAACACCTCAGCAATACTCTTATGGGATCGAGTCGTTCGACTCACTGGTATCATGTAATATACTCTTATGGGATTAGGTCGTTCGCCTCAACAGAGTAACATACTCTTATGGGATCGGGCCATTCGCCTCGGCAATATTATGTAGCATATTCTTATGGGATCAGGCTGTTCGTCTCGACAGGATTATGTATCACACTCTTATAGGATCGGATTGTTCCCCTCAGAAGTTCTATGAAACACTCTTATGGGATCGGGCAACTCGCCTCGGCATAATCATGTGAAATACTTGATAAGGAGTCCGCGTACTCATGAGTTTCCTGACTTGAGATATGACCGTTGATTTGGTATTGACCATTACATACTCCATTTGAGGAGGTATCCGATAATTGAGGACTTTGTGTTTACTGTTCAGTTGTAGACTACATTATTTGTCTATATCTGTTCTCACTATTTACTTAACATGTTTCATATTTGTTTACCTTAATATATTTGATTTATTGGACTACTAGTAAGTGTCAATGTCGACCCCTTATTACTGCCTCTTCAGGGTTAGGCTAGATACTTACTGGGTACGGTTTAACTTACGTACTCACGCTACATGCACTGAATATGCAGGTACTAAGGCATGTACATTAGGTGGTCATCTGAGCGCATTGTCGCAACTAGTGAGGGGACTTTATGGTGAGCTGTTGTCCATGCTACAATTCGCATCACACAGAGTCTCCATCATTATTAACCTTATTCTGTCTATCTTGCATTCCAGATAGATGTTGTATTATTATTATATTTTTTAGTAGATGCTCATGCACTTGTGACACTGAATTTTTGGAAGTTCTAGAGTTTGTTTGTGATTTTGTTTAATACTGACACACTTTCGTTTTATGTTTTATTCAAGTTATATGTATCCATGACTTTTAACCCATAAATTTCTTTATCTAATAAAATTCGTGATTTCGAAAATAATAAAGTGAATACTTAAGTTAATAGTTTATCGTTGGTTTGCCTAATAGTGATGTTGGGTGTTATCAAGATCTATAATGAAAACATCAATATTTTAGATCTTAAAGACAATTTGGTTCCCTTTAGTACACCTGATAGTTTGGATGAATAACTCATGATTCCAACAGGTAAAGAAGGAATAAATTCTTAATCTTTATCCAAGTAATTAAAGAGAATCGGTATAACCAGAAATGACTCACAGTATGATATTTGGACTATTCCTAGCTAGAATCTTCTTAATTTTGTATATAAGTAGCATCGCACCCCTCCCCTTGTTGAAAATGTATCCACGACTTATCCCACTGAAACAAAGAAACAATATAGCAACAAAAATGCCTTGGTTTGTTCCTAGAAATTTATGGCAGCCACTAACTGAAGAGCAAGTTAAAGGTATGCTCAAGAAATATGATAAGAATAGGGATGGTAAACTTAGCAAGCAAGAACTCAGGTTAGCTTTTAAAGAGATGGGTTTACATTTTTGCCGTTGGAAAGCAGGAAAAGCCCTTCGTTATGCAGATAAAAATGGTGATGGATTTATTAACGAAGATGAGATTAGTGAGCTTGTCCAATATGCTTCCAAATGGGGTTTTAGGATCTCATAGGCTTCTACGTGCGTATGATCTCCTTTTTTAAACCAAAGGTCCTTGTAATCTTTGGAATAAATTAAGGATCTTTTAGGTGTGTTATACGTACTATGTATATATAATTATCATGTTATAAAAAGGTCTTTTGTGTGTCTGATATCATGTACTGATGACTTTCATGGTGTAATTTATACGTTCCAAGCTTTCTATGTAAATATTTTTCTCCTAGCCTAACGATATTATACTATCATCCGAACTTTCTATCGAATTAAATTTTTGCTCTAGTTAATACCTCTCAGCTTGTCTATCGGAAATATCTATTTCTACCTTTATAAGATAAAAATGTAAAGATTTGCGTACACACTATCCTCTCCAAACCCCACTTATAGAATGTTATTGGGTATGTTATTGTTATTGTTAACGCGTCTCAGCTTCTCTTAAGCCTTCCATTTTTCTATGCATTATTGATTTGTATGAAGGACATCATCTAAGCAATTAAGCTATCGGAGATGGAATACTTTTACTTAATTCCATTTTTCTTGGATTAAGCTAATGAAGCTAATAATTTGTATGGGTAGCGCTTTCTATTCTTCCTAGGTCATTAATTTCCCGCACAAGCCATCTATATATTTACTTTAGCAAAGCCAGAGGTATATTTCCAAATTTGAAATGATTGAAAATAAAATGAGGAAAACGCCATTTGAGATAATTTGGTCATTTCCTACATAAACTTCAAAGTGTGAGTTTGTAGGTGAGAGAATCCATCTAGAAGGTGTAAAAGGAGATGAAATATATCACTAAGATTTTATAAACGAATTGTATCTCAAAGTCTTACAATCTCTAAATATATAGAACACAATAATACATATCTGTATTTATTTTTAGGAATTCGACATAAATGAAACATCTACGCTACCAATATGAGGAAGCCAAAAGGAAGTCAAGCGTATCTGCCCATTTTAAAGTATTAACTCATTAATTATCTTGACATGCAAGCATCTCCTCCAAGAAAGAATTCAAAAAGATCAAGTAACTATAAATTTTCTTTGAATAATTCATTGATTTACCGAATAGGCTTTTGATAAATTGTGATTTTTTTTTTGCCTTTTGTTTTTGAAAGCTAATATCTACCCGATGGTATAAAGAACTTTTACGCTATCCGATTAGCATCATTTACCGTAGGTATTTTGTCTTACTTTCAAAATTATAAATTTGTGCATCTATAAGAATTTGCTTGTAAATATTTTATAGGTAAACTAATAATATTAAAATTCTTTATACCGTCCTAGTTAAGAAAGAAAAAATCCTGGTTTAAACTAAAATTTCAAACAAAGTTTAGCAGACAAGTCTTAACGTGTTCATGAGTAAGAATTGGGGTAATATAACTTTTAGCCCGCACAAAAAATTATTTATATCTAATAATCGAAAAAGTGTATAAAATTTCAACTATTATTTTTACAGCTATAATACAATATCAGTTAGCACCGATTAAAAACTCCCTACTTCCAGGCCCATCTCAGGGCAAAAAAATAAATTTGCCACCTTGCTCTATCTTTTATAATATTTTATTTTCAATTCATTTATGTGCTGTCTCACCTCCCTTTTTTTATTACATTCTAGAGATCTTTCTTTCATTCTTTCCAAAAATTCCTCCGAAGGAGCCGTGATGGCACCTAGTCTTCAAACTAGGTAAGCCTAACATAAACCGAAATAATATTGATGCTTATTAACTTCAACTGAAATTTCTCTAAACGATTTACAATTTCCAAAATCGGTAGTACAAGTCACAAGCCTTTCTAAGAGTAGTTATACAATATAATTACATCACTGTTCC
>MU669404.1:0-13910 GCA_026770625.1 Nicotiana glauca
ACTAGGACTCTTTTTAGAGACTAATAAAAATAGAGAATATAGTTCACTTTAGGATTGACCTTTAAATAAAATTGAAACGAGCCTCGCCCAACAAAAACACACGAATTGCGGGGCCCTCAAATATGATTATATAAAATTATTAGACTTCGGGATAAGTCGTTTAGCGAATTTCACGGCAGTCCTAAAATAATAACGCGTTAAACTCTTTAGGCGCGTATTTTAATAACATTACTTTCTTAAAAATCGGGTGCCCATTTATGTGACCCAAATCCAAATCTCAACAAAGTCGAAATGTGTTAAAGGCCACAGGCGTTCTGGTACGGTGTGGTCCGAAATACATTTTTCACGACGTTGCAAGTCTTTGCTAAAAATAATAATAATAATAATATTAAAAGCGGTTAAAAGTTAAAACTGGCACATAAGCTAAATCATGTTATAAAATCAGATAATCAAGCCAAATATAACAGTTAAGCGACCGTGCTAGAACCACGNTAACAGAATTCCTTACTTAGATTTCTGGTTCGCCGACTGTAATATAGAGTCAATCTTTTCCTCGATTCGGGATTCAGCCGGTGACTTGGGACACCATAAATCTCCCATGTGGCGACTCTGAATTATAGAAATAAATCCCGTTTCGATTGTCCTTTAATTGAAAAAACTCCTTTTACCACGCCCTTCGCGGGGTACGGTAGCGCCAAAAGGAGGTGTGACACACGACAATGGATACTTGTTCTTGATTGTAACTTTTTTCAACTGCCTATAGACCATGTACATCTGTATAGTACCATCCTTCTTAATGAACAGAACCGGTGCACCCCAAGGTGACACACTAGGCCAAATAAACCCTTTATCAAGAAGCTTGTGAAGTTTTTCCTTCAATTCCTTCAACTTAGTTAGTTCTATATGATACAGAGGAATAGAAATAGGCTAAGTGCCCGGCACCAAGTCAATACCAAAATCAATATCCTTGTCGGGTAGCATGCTCATCAGGTCTACAGGAAAGACATCTGGAAAGTCCTGTACTATCGGGACAGAATCAATAGTAGGAGTATCTGCACCAACATCTCTCATAAAGGCCAAGTATGATAAATACACCTTCCCAACCATCCGTTGTCCTTCAGATATGAAATCACCCTATTGGGAACATAATCTAGAGAACCTCTCCACTCGATCCTTGGGAACCTGGCATCACCAACATCGTAATTTTAGCGCGACAATCCAGAATAGCATGACACAGAGACAACTAGTCCATACCCAAAATTACGTTGATATCAACCATACTAAGTAATGAGAGATCAACCTTAGTCTCCAATCCTCTAATGGTCACCACAGATGACCAATACATATGCTCCACAATAACAGTATCACCCAGCATCGTAGATATATGAACATGTGAGACTAAGGACTCACGGGGCATATCCAAATAAAGGGAACAATATGATGAAAACATACGAATAAATGGAACCAGGGTCAAATAATATAAAAGTATCCATGTGACATACTAAGACAAAACTCGTGATCACTGTGTCTGAAGCAACGACCTCTGGCTTGGAAGGAATAGCATAGAATTGAGCCTCACCGCCACATTATTGGCCTTCCCATTTAAGGGGACCTCTAGCTGCCTAAGCCCTGTCGTGAGATGGTTGCACGGGTGGTGAATTGAATGGTGCAGAAGTCATAGCCTCACCCCTCTGCTAAACCAGACCTCATAAGAGATAGAGATACTGTCCAAGCTCCCTACACTCGTAGAAACTCCAATCCATCAATGGTGGTGGGGATTGAATCGGACCTAGAGAACCAGAATAACTGCTAGAAGAACCTGGCACAAACAAACCCTGAACTGATGGAGCACAGGATGAACTCTGAGATGGGAGAGCACTGGGAGATGACTGATCTGGACGTGCACTTTATGAACCATGGCTAGCTGATGCACCACGATTAATTGGAAGAGCCATCTGAGCGGGCCTATAAGGACGACCCTTTTTATGGTTGGACTGCCCCCTAAAGGGAACACCGCTGAAACCACCTGAACTACAAGGCCTCTTGGCCTCTCTATCCTCACGCTCCTGACTACAGACCAAATCTAGTCGTCGAGAAATATTAACCACCACATCAAACCTAGCACCGAATGCATTCTCCCAAGTCAAAAAAAATGCAACTAGTAGTTGAAGCCATCAATAAACCTCCTAATCCTTTCCCTCTCAGTGGGAACCAACCAGATCGCATGACGAGCCAACTTCAAAAATCTCTTCTCATACTGGGTAACAAGCATGCCATCCTTGCGTAGCTGCTCAAATTGCATGTGCAACTCCTCCCTGTGGGTCGTGTGGCATAAACTTCTACAAGAAGAGAACGGAGAACTCATTCCATGAAAGTGGTGCAACCTCTTCTGGCCTGCTCCGCTCATAGACCTCCCACCATATGAAGGCTACCCCTGTCAGTTAGAAAGTAGTAAATGAGACCCCACTAGTCACCAAAATACCCGTCGTATGAAGAATCCATTGGCACCTATCCAAGAAATCATGAGCATCTCCTGACTCAGCCCCACTAAATGATGGAGGCTTGAGCCTATAAAACCTCGCTAGTCACTTCTATAACTCATCACTCATAATGGGACAACCTGGACCTGAGCAACTACAAT
The DNA here is from genome assembly GCA_026770625.1 of Nicotiana glauca. Lineage (NCBI taxonomy): Eukaryota > Viridiplantae > Streptophyta > Magnoliopsida > Solanales > Solanaceae > Nicotiana > Nicotiana glauca. Next base: position 2,642 of record MU669404.1, read on the forward strand.
CGGCTGGGCTGGTAGTACCCCAGGTGTCTGAAGTCCATGCACCACCTGCTATGGAGTGCGGGCAGTGGGAGTCTAATTGCCTCCCCAGGCCTGAGAAATGGTTGGTGTGCTCTGAATAGAAACTGCCTGAGCAAGGTTATTGCAAATAGTCAATAAATGGACCAGAGCCTCCTAAAGGCCTGGAATCATAATAGGCACAACTAGTGCTTGAGCTAGTCCCACCGACTCAACCAAATATAGAATATACTCCTAAGCTGGAGCAACTGGTGGATCTGCAAGTGCTGCCCTACCTGTTGTACAAACTGCACCTCAGAATGTACCGTGGACCTGGCTTCTCGTGGACCTAGCTGGTGGTATTGGTGTTTTTCCGCTTGATTTGGCCGCACGTGTCCTCAACATCTGTGAGAGAATAGAACAAAAGAAGTTTAGTTTCTGAAATCAACAAATTTTCATGACAAGAATACAAGAATGTAAAGTTTTCCTAAGGGTTTTGCAGCCTCTCGAAGATAAGTACAGACGTCTCTTTACCGATCCGCAAGACTCTATTGAACTTTCTCATAATTCATGAGACCAATGTAACCTAGGCTATGATACCAACTTGCCACGATCCAAAATTCAACATGTCGTGATGACGCCTATCACAAAATTAGGCAAGCCGACAATCATAATTAAACTAGGCATTTATATTTAAAAAAATAAGGTGAAGCAATTTAACAATATTAACTCTCATAAATAGCCGATATGGACAACTGCGACTCGACAACAAAATTTCCCAAAATGAGCATCTAACCAATAACATAGTCTGAAACACTGTCTAAAAAAGTAGAATAGTATAGGTAAAACTAAGAGATAGAGAAGGAGAGTCAAGGTTTGCGGATGCCAAAGCAGCTACCTCGATAATCTTCGAACAGGCAAAAACTCCAAGATAAGCGACCACCGTGTCCGAAAATATCTGGATCTGCATACGAGGTGTAGAGTGTAATGCGACTACAACCAACTCAATAAGTAATAAAACTAACCTTTTGGCAGAAAGTAGTGAAGAGCTCAACCAATACAGTAAAAATACAGAGTTTAACAGTGCAGAAATGACAGGAAATACGGCAAACATCTCCAAGAAAACTCATTATCAATTTTGTACATTGTACAAAAAATGTTGACAAGATTTTAGGTTTAACTATAAGCTCAATACAAATAAAATATGTCAAGTATGACTGATATGAGGAATATGACATCTCTATATCTATATGCCAATATACAGCCGTGTGTGATGCAATGCAATGAAAACCTCACGTACATACACTCTCAGAGTACTCAATCTGACTGTCTCAATTCTTGCTCGTCACACTCAATCACTCTGCATTGTACGGTACCTGCTACGTCATGAAGACCGATCCATATATACCCATAAGGCATGTTGCGGCGTGCAACTCGATCCATATATAGCCATAAGTCCTGTTGCAACGTACAACCCGATCCACAAATTTTACTCATAACACGGCTCTCAGGCCCCAATTTAGTCATTAATCTCTCAAGTTTCTCGGGCTCATAACTCTCATGTTAATTAGCCCAAACAATGATGTATATCACAACAAGAACAGTAACAGACACCGAGACATGATATGCAAATGATGGATGTGATTGAGTATAAAATTTCCATCTAAGCAAATAATTCAACAACAAAAATTACCACAGTGGGTCTCAACCGGATTAGCATATAGCCTAACATGATTTCAAACATGAATCAGCAGCTCAATTACTCCAACACATAGAGATCACATGATTGGATACAAGGTCTGGTGACTACACAGTACCACGAAATCAACTGGATCATAATTTCTACATTGCACGCCTACACGCCCGTCACCTAGCATGTGCGTCACCTTAACACCAATCACATAACACGTAATTCAGGGATTCATACCTTCAGAACCAAGTTTAGAAGTGTTACTTACCTCAAACCGTGCAAATCTCTACTCCAATATGTCATTGCCTCGATCGGCCTCCGATCGTGACAAGTCGACCGATCCATAATGAAAGCACCTGTAGATAGAAGCCGTTTGTCGAATGCCTCGAATATAACAACAACCCATTTCATACAATCAACACGAGCTACAGGAATCAATTCCATATGACAAAACTAAGTTTTTTTAAAAAAGTCAAAAAGTCAACTCAAAAGGTCAATCCCAGGCCCACATGTAGAACTCTGACAAAATTAATCAAATCTAAACACACATTCAACTACGAGTACAACCATACAAAAATTCAAATTCGATTACAACTCGACCTTCAAATCCTCAAATTAAAGTCTATGAAGTTTCTATAATTTTTTCTTGAAATTTCAACCCCAAACACTAATTAAATGGTAAAAATTATGATATATTCATGTAATCAACCAAAACGAATTAGAATCACTTACCCTAATCACTCCCTTGAAAATCTCTCCAAGAATCGCCTCAATCCGATCTTCAAAAATCAAAATTTTAAATTTACTCTAACCCTCGTTTTAAAGAATTATATTTGGCCCAGGTAACTCATTTTTGCGAACACGGAAGGAGCCTCCCATTTGCGGAGCACAAAAATATTCTTCTTCCAAAATCCTCTTATGCGAACGCGAGATCCCTTTCATGAACGCGATGTCCAAACGCCCTAAGATTCACAAACGCGTAGACCAAACTCGTGAAGTCCCCAACCTGCCCCTCTCTTCTTTGCAAACGCGACTCCCTTCTCGCGTTGGTCATGCATACTTTCCCTAGACCTTCGTGAACACGTTGCCCTTTTCGTGAATGCGAACAACAATTCCTCACCTGACACCAGATACTCTTCACGAACGCATGGCCTATCTCGAGAATGCAAAGAAGGAAACCAAACACTAGAAATTTGCAGCATCAGCCATCTTCTAAGTCCAAATTCCAATCCGTGAATCATTCGAAATCCACCTGAGACCCCCCGAACCTCAACTAAATATATTAAAAAGTCCTAAAATATCATGCAAACTCGCTCGAAGCATCAAATCACATCAACCAATACTAAGACTATGAATCGCACATCGATTCAAGGCTAATGAATTTTATGAACTTTTAATTTCTACAATTCATGCTGAAACCTCGAATTTTGTACACAAGTCATAAATAACACAAAGGACCTATCCCAACGTCAGGAACCAAACTCCTATATCAGTAACTAGAAAGTCAACTCTCAGTCAAATTTCTCAACTCTCCAAACTTCAAATTTTCTAACTTTCGCCATTTTAAGCCAAAATCACCTACGGACCTCCAAATCACAATCCAGACACACTCGTAAGTCCAAATTCACCCTTTAGAGCTATCGGAACTGTTAAAACTCCATTCTAGAGTTATTTTCATATAAGTCAACATCAGGTCAACTCTTCAACTTAAGCTTCCAACCTTGGGATTAAGTGTCACATCTCACTTCGAAATATCCCCGGAACCAGACTAACTATTCCGATAAGTCACATAACATCAATTGACCATAGAATAAGCAATAAATGGGGGAATGGGAAAACAACATTAAAAAGGACGGACCGGGTCATTCACTTTATTAATCGTTTACTACATGCTACCATTTATGTTTCTATTACTTTATTGTTTGTTGTAAATCAATAAGTTTTCCGTTATTGGTCTTACATTGATATTCTTTCCATTGTTAGCTTATGTATATCTTGAACAGGTTTCTATGTCTAGTAAGTGTCTTAACCTGGCTTCGTCACTACTCTACCGAGGTTAGGCCTGATATTTATTGAGTATTGTTTTGGTGTACTCATGCTACACTTCAGCACATTTTTGTGCAGATCTAAATATTCTGATTGTGTTATTGAGAGTTGTATTTGGGCGGAAGAAGATGTCAAGGTATACCTGCTTGACGTTCACAGGCCTCGGAGTCACCATCATACTTCATTATGTATTGTTAAATTGTAATTCAAAATAGTATTGTGTTTAGAAATTCTAGTGTGTTTTAGTAGTTCTTATGACTCCGTACCAGTTATAAAAAATGTATAACTATTGGCCATTTGCGGCTATGTATGTCATTTAATGGTTTATGATAAATGATTAAATAGTTCAATTCTGTTATTAAATCAGCATGTGTTAGGCTTACTTAGTCATAGAGATTAGGTGTCATCACGACATCCTAAGGTTGAAATTTGGGGTCGTGACATACTGTCAAGATTACGGAAGAGAACCCATCCTACCGATTATCCAATTTACGGTCTAGCTAAAAGACATAAAATAAAATCTAAAGAATCTGTCATCATACAATAATACAGATCTATTGCAACTATATTCGCAAGACCAGATACTGAACTAGATAGCTAAATGCAAGTTTTGATACCATGATATAGAATTTAAGCACATACACAGAACCTACGCAACGAAATATTAGTGAGAACGTACCTTCAACCATGGTTGTTCAAGTTATATAGAGAATCGCCTTTGAAACCTTTGACAAAAAACCTATGGAGTCGTCTAACAGTTGCCAATCGCAGGATGATTGACAGATAGAGTCACAAGTATATTTATAGGTAGGCTAGAGACTCTTAGGCAAATACTTTAGCCCTAGGGACTTCTCCATAAAATACGATTGCCCTAAATACTCATAATTAATAGTTTTCTTCCTGCAAGGAAGCTTCTAGATGTGAATAACAATAAAGTATTATCTGATAAGGTAATTATTTGGGAGACAAGTTAATTTAATTAATTACCACAATATGTAGGCCACAAAAGACTGCGATTCTTACAAAATCAACATTTCTAGGAATGAAATTGAGTTTGGTCGCACTGCAGACTTCCAAAAATGCTACGAGCCTTCGCAAGTTTTTACAACCAGACTGAAATATTTATTACCAGTCAAGAGATTTATATTAATCTGATTGATTTTGTTCCAAACGCGCACACATATATATGTGGTGGTACAAAATAATACAATAATAAATAGAGTGTCGAACCTATAAAGACTTGTGTTAACTATTCACTAATTTCATTCAAATTGTTATTCAGTCGAGTCAATCGGAGTTGAAAGGTATGATTATAACTAAGCAGAGATTGTAACAATTAACTAGCTAAGCAAGCACAAAATGTTTGTTAAGAATTCAGTAACGATAAATATTCCAGGGTTGTGATCGATTTACTAATCTTACTATGTTCTAATTAACTTTCATTTTCATGCAATTCACTTATGGTTGCTAATTAGTCGAGTAATTACTACTCGCCTATGCATTGTTATTTAACTTGTTGTATAATAGATTATTGGCAAAATATATAGTTTACCCATCAATCTTGCAGCGAAATTCCTGTTACACACCTCTCTTTCACGGGAAACCTTTTAACACTCAACCTTTCAAAAGTGTGTCTAAGATACACTACTTTTGACCGGATAGAACTTGCGTGTTTACACGCAAAAAAAGCGCGCAAAACCCGCAAAAAATCCTATTTTTTGTCTCCCCTCCCCACAGGAACCCCCTCCCCTCCATCTGGTCTTCTTCCTCACCACCCTTCCCCTCATTTTCTTCCACCGGTGAAAAAGAGATGTGTAACAGGAATTTCGCTAGAAGGTTGATGGATAAACTATGTATTTTGCCTAGTTTATGTTTAAAGTTATGGGCAGTAATTGCCTAGGATTTGACACGCGATATAAAAAGTACACTCAATCATTCCTTACATCAAGGATATTCAACGTTTAAATGTTAAAAAAATAAAAAAATAATAATAATAATCATTCTTTCCCTATTTGCATAATTTTGTCTTTGCCGAAAGAGATTCAGTTGAACAATATTTACATTGATAGTGTACATGTGATTTACACTATCTGGTCACTTAAAAGTGAATTATGTGTGACTTTTCATAACAATCATAGATTTATAGCTAGAATGATTATTTGCAAAACATGATAAATTATTCATTACAACATGTAAAAGTAACGATTCTGTTGTCTACATCATACCCCTTAGGGTGTGACCCTTCTTTGGACACTACGTAAATACGGGATGCCTTGTGCACCGGACTGTCCTTTTTAACATGTAAAATTAAACTTATAGGTAAATATCAATCTTTTACACTGTCGATGTATCCGCTTTCTTTACTTGATGCTAACTATAGGTTCCTAAGGACAAACTAGGAGCTGAACGAACTTATAATTTGGACAGAATTGGAAGTTTGTTTTGCACCAACTCCTTTCGCAAAATTTTCCCTGCAGCTGATCTTGGTATAGCACTGATAAAATTAACTCTTCAGACTTTCTTGTATGGGGCTACTTGGCTAGAAACAAATTGAATGACCTGGTCTTCTGTGAGCTCAGAACCAGCTGCTTTTACAACATATGCCACTGGTATTTGTCCTGCTTCCTCATCTTCTAGTCTGCTTAACAGTGTTATGTTATTAGAATACAGAAATCGAATACAACAAAAAGTGAGGAGTTAGTTTTATCCATTGTCATTGAACTTTTGTATTTGTTAACGAAAAATCACTTTTCTTTTTTTGGTTACGTATAAGTCATTCAACTTTGTGTTCATTACACAAAAGTCATTTTTTTTCTTTTGTTATACAAAAATTATTTTACTTTGCTCTAGTTATCACAAAAGTCATATTATTACTTGAAAAGTCTATTATGCCCTTGTTATTATATAAACCTTCATATTTATGTGATACCTTCTATATTGTATACTACTCCCTCCGTTTCATATTAAATGAGGTAGTTTGACACGACATGAAATTTAAGAAAAAAGAAGAATACTTTTAAACTTCTGGTCTTAAAAGTTTAAGGGGTTAAAATGTTTGTGGGTCATGGTATTTGTGTGGCTATAAAAGATTTTCATTAAGGGTAAATGAGTAAAATGAAAGTGTTTAAAGTTGAATTATTTTCAAATTTAGAAATGTGTAATTTATTTTGGAACATACGAAAAAGGAAAGTACCTCATTTAATATGAAACGGAGGGAGTATATAATATACTTTTACCTATGTATTTTATTTATATATTATTTTATTTATTATTTTTATAATATATCCGTACATTTAATTTTTTCCAACTTTAATTTTCAAGATAAATTAGTGGCATTATAAAACAACTTTTTTTCAGCAATTCTTTTTTTTTTTTGAATTTAATTGACAAACCAAAGTTGGTCGGTAATTTCCGACTAACTTTGGTCGGTAGGACCTTTCAACCTTCAAAATACCGACAACAGGTTAATGGTCGCGTTTTGGACAGTTATTGGTCATTACCGACCAAATTTGGTCAATTCTTTTCAACGGTTTCTCTCGAATTTCAATAGTATAAAATAACCAATTGTTTAGGTAAATCCCCAAAAAAATATTCCCAGCTAAGTTCGCATGTAGAGTTACCTAAGGATTTTCCTTCAGATTAACATATGAATTTTTCATTATTTTCTTTGTTTGTTTACCTGCGAATTTTCTCACAGAAATATACTTGCCGATTTTTTTATCTACTAATATATATTAAAGTTAGTGACAAATTTAATAACGCTACTAATATATTTTAAAATTAACGTTAAGAAACAATTAAACATACGAATATATTATAAAAAATAATAAATAAAATAATATTAAGTTATTTTAAATATAGTATATAATATAGAAGGTATTACATAAATATGAAGGTTTATATAATAACAAGGGCATAATAGACTTTTCAAATAAAATATGACTTTTGTGATAACTAGAGCAAAGTAAAATGATTTTTGTGTAACACAAGAAAGAAAAGTGACTTTTGTGTAATGAACAGAAAATTGAATGATTTTTAGGTAACAAAAAAAAGTGATTTTTGGGTAACAAACACAAAAGTTGAATGATCATGAATAAAATTAACTCAAAAGTGAGAGAGGGGTTGAGGAGTTGAAGTAACGCACGGGACAACTGCTGCATCAAGTATCTGATGGTGACTCAATAGTATCGCTTCGAGTTCTGCTGGAGCTACCTGTATTTGAATATAAACCAATTTATTTTACCTGAAAAGGTGTTTATCGACACTTTTTTTTACCAAATATATGAAATACCTATTATCAGTTTCCGCGTTTTTATCATAATACAAAGCTACTTGTTTAAAAAAGGGTTTTTGTTATTCTTAACCCGCGCTGGAAAATGTACATTTGGTAGACCAAAAAGTGTACAAAATTTATATATATAATTTTTGTATCTAACATACAAAATGTATACATATACAAAAATATATATTTTTCCGGCTATATTTGAAAGACGGCGATAAAATGTCATTTATTCTTTAAAAAATCACAACAATATAAACTCTTCATGGTTTCGAGCCGTGGAATTAAGCAGGCACTAATGCTTGCATTATGATAGACTGTCTATATCACTCCCTAGGGGTGAAACCGACCTTGCATGAATACAAGATGCTTTGTGCACCAGACTGTCATTTTTACAACAATTTAAACTATTTTTCTTCACCTGATACTTATCGCTAATTTTAACCAGATAAACAAAACGACCTCACATTCTCTTTGACACGTAGATAGTGAATATAGAGATCATGAAAGTTGCTCATACCTGATAACCATTATGCTTGATGAGTTCCTTTATTCGATCAACGATGTACAAATACCCCTCGTTGTCAAAGTAACAAAGATCACCAGTTCGGAGCTAGCCATGAGCAGTGATTGTAGCACCAGTTGATTCCTCATTTCCGAAATACTCTTTCATCACCCCTAGACCTTTTAACCACAGTTCACCTTCTTTAAATGGTGGTATCGCCTCCCCTGTCTCGTGATTAAACACCTTAGCGGAGAAGGTCGGGAACAACATTCCTGCTGAGCATGGACGCGCCTTTGCCTCTTCATTGGTAACGAAAAATGTAGCCGCACCAGTTGTCTCAGTTAGACCATAGCCTTGCTTGAGCTCCACCCACGGGAACTTCTCCCGGAATGCATCAGCTACCTATTGAGATGTAACATAATTAAGTGATAGAAAGTAGGTTAGTTTTTTCCGACACCTAAAATTTTTAGATAAAATGGTCATCCAAATAAACATGTCGGGTGGCTCAAGTACATGCGGGGCCTAAAACAAAAGTTTACTGTGAGGTCTAAATATTTAAAAGAAATTTAAAATATATACATTTTATCTCAAGTTTTATTTTCTAGGTTTTTGAGATACAAAGTTCTTAGTAATTTTTTTATAATCTATTTCCTCTGCAGATAATTCCTTTTCAATTGATAATATAGCCAACTCAATTATTTCTTGAAACATTATTGATCTTAGGTTAGACTTTATAGAGCAATAAAAGTATAAAGTTATTGGAAGCTTAAAAATATTATTGATGCTTAAACTAATATTTTTTTAAAATGGGGCTCCCCAAATATGGGGGTCTAAGGAATAAGCCTTACTAATAATAATATTAGAGCTATTGACATGGTATCAGGCATGCAAGAAGTTCAGGTTCAAATCTCAGTGTCATCGAAAAAACAAATATATTTTTTGGCCATAAAAAAGAATCAGAAGTGTTGAGACATAAAAACATAATCAATTGGTAGAAAGAGTAATCTCTCTAATCGTTTAAAGACATGGTCGTACCATTCAACAATACCTCTTTGCTCAATGGCGCAGCCCCTGAGGAAACCTTCCGCAACAATCATATATCATAACCACCTTTGTTATACTTAACTAACCCCAGAATCACAGGTGGAACTGCTGGAATGTTACTGACTTTGTGTGCCTGAATAGCTTCCAACATAGCTTGGAAATCAAATTTTTGCATCAACACAGTTGTAACACCTGAGAAAAATAATCCCAGACCGAAAAAGACTAGACCGTATACATGATACATCGGTATGAAACAGAGGAAAATATCATCTTGAGACAATGTTACATCGACATAGAATTTAAGAAGTTTCATAATCTCTACGAAATTTGCATGCGTTAACACTACACCTTTGCTAACTCCAGTAGTTCCTGAAGAGTATAGTATTGCTGCTGTAACCGAAAGCGTTGGTCTGTCCTTTGGCATTTCTAAAGGGTCACAATTCTCAATCAAATCCTCTACTGAAACTGAATTTTCGCCGTTTTTGGGTCGAGTTGTGAGAAGAGTTGGCACACCAGTTGGGACTAATTTATGGACTTCTTCTGGCGCAGCAATAGCTAATTTTGCACGCAATAAACGTACTTGTTTCCCGATTTCTGATTCAGTGTTAAGTGGATTGGCAGGGGATAATATAGCACCAACTGAAAGAACAGCTAGACATATTATTGGATACAAAAGTGAATTTGGTGACAAAACAAAGACAACATCACCTTTTCTAACACCTAGTGCATGGTACAATCCTGTGGCAAGTGAAGCAATAGAACGTTGGAGTTGAGCATAAGTTAATTTCTGGTTATTTGCAGAGTCAATTAGTGCAATTTTTGACTCAGCTTGGGCAGGGGATGGAAATTGTGACATCACAAATTTGGCTGTGTCGAGATCAAGATTATCACTAGGCATTTTGTGTTGTTTACTAAGTTGGAGGACTGAGTGATAAATTCCTGTCTCAGAATCATAGCCACTTTTTTGATCGAACAATGGCTGATAATATGTGAATTGCTCTTCTTCGCTTGTGGAAGTCCATCCCTCTTCAACTGACATTTTTAGGAAAAATATATCTTAAGCTAACAATGGTTGGAGTGACCATGTAGTTGTGCTAGTTTATCCAAATGGCGAGTGTAGATAAATAATATTTTGGTTTAGAGCTTGAAAATCATCGTTTAATCCTTTTATTTATGTGACTCTGTCTACTAGCTGCAGTCGGCAAAAACTAAGGGACCAAGTCTTCATTCTTTGGAGCAATCGAATAAAACATATATTATTTGGCCTGTCAATTGTTTGGATGGAATAGATGAGACAAGACGTTATGTCTGGTATGTAATACACAAATATAAATTGACAGAATTTTACACTATTAGATAAAAGGTAACTCTCCATATTAAACCTGATAGTAATATGGAAAATAGATTAATAACTTGATTTGCAATAACAGATAACTCTTCATATGCAAAAATATGTAACTCTCTCTATATATGTATTTTAACATTACTTGTGTTAAATCTAAGTTTCAATGATGACAGTCGAACAAAAGCTAAATTCTATCAACGTTGATTGCAGGAATCAAGGCACCATCAAGGGTATCAATAAATGGCAGACAAGATCGAAGATTTGATGATACTAAATCAAAGGAAGTCCAGAATTGACGATGATGCTAAATCAAAGGAAGTCAAGCCATCAAAAAGTAAATCAATCTCGCCATCTCAATCTAAATCA
>MU669404.1:14217-28206 GCA_026770625.1 Nicotiana glauca
TGACAGTCGAACAAAAGCTAAATTCTATCAACGTTGATTGCAGGAATCAAGGCACCATCAAGGGTATCAATAAATGGCAGACAAGATCGAAGATTTGATGATACTAAATCAAAGGAAGTCCAGAATTGACGATGATGCTAAATCAAAGGAAGTCAAGCCATCAAAAAGTAATTCAATCTCGCCATCTCAATCTAAATCATAGGACATCGAGGTTGTTTAACAAAGGAAATGTATCAAGTGCGGCTCGAAAATGTCACGACCCAAAATCTAACCATGGTCGTGATGGTGTCTATCGTGTTACACGGCAAGCCTATTTTCCAAAGTATTACTATTAATTTGATTATAAGAATTTAATAAAACTTTTGCAATAATTTACTTTCCGATAAATTAAACCAACTCTAAATATAAATAATATAAAATACGAAAACGAGTCCCAAACATCGGGGTGTCACTAAGTCACGAGCGTCTAAAACTATGAACTAAGATATATGAACTGTTTAACTGTCCAAAAGAAGAAATAACAAAAGGAGTAACAAGGTCTTGCGGACGCTAGCAGCTACCTTGAAATCTCCACAGATAGTCGACCTGTCAACGATCGCCGCGTTCTAACTCACCTGGACCTGCACGTAAAGTGCACGGTGTAGTATGAGTACAACCACATCAGCAGTAATAGAAAATAACTAAGGAACTGAGCGGTAGTAACGAGCTAAGCTAAACCGTCCAATTATTTATTTTCACAATTTTAAAAAAAATAAACAGGTAAATTCCATAATTCAGTAAATACCACAAAGAAATTTAACACATAAATGGAGCAACAACAAAAGTAAATGCAACTTCACAGAAATGTCACTCCATCACTCAACACTCACACTCAGCACTCAACACTCAACATGCAATACACTCAACACTCTATACACTCAACACTCCGCGCTCACTAGGGTGTGTATAGACTCCGGAGGGGCTCCCAAAGCCCAAGCGCTAAGCACGGACAACTCATGTGCCATCATACCAATATCTTGATCCGCGCGGTCAACTCACATGCTACGCGGACAACTCACATGCTATGGTATCAATACATGGATCCGCACGGTCATCTCATGTGTTATGTGGACAACTCACGCGCTATGGTATCAATACCTGGACCCGCACGGTCAACTCATGTGCTACGCGGATAGCTCACGCGCTATGGTATTAATATCTTCACAACCAGTCCGTCGGCCTCACTCAATCATGTACCTCACTGGCCTCACCATCATCAACAAATAAGGGGGCACGGCCCGCATCAAGTATCACATCATATTAGCAAATAATAGAGATTGAGGCAAAAATGTACAATGATTTCTATGACTGAGTACAAATAATGCGAGCATGAATAAAGCCTAAGCATGATCTCTAACATGAAGGGAAACTAGTTCAACAACAAGTAAACACATAATCACATATAATAGCCATTAGGCCTCACAACCTTATGGGACGGACCAAGTCTCAATCCCTCGAGGTATACACCCACACGCCCGTCACCTAGCATGGGTATCACCTCCAAACAATCACATAATATCAAATTCTCCGGGTTAATATCCTCAAAGCCAGAATTAAAACTGTTACTTACCTCAACCACATAACATCCTACTCCGGGATGCCTTCGTCCCTGGACTCGGTCTCTAAAAGCTCCGAATCTATCCATAATCAGATTAATACCATCAACATGTTCTAATGAATCAAATTTCACAATAAAAATTACAAAATATACCAAAATCCAAAATCGGCTAAAACTCGGGCCCCGAGCCCATGTCTCAGAATCGGTCAAAAATGGCATAATAATAATTCTCGTCCTCCCTCAAGTCTAACCATATAAAATTCGTCAAAGTCGGACTCTGTTTGATCCCTAAAGTCCTCTCCTAAAACTCTCTAAAACTCAAACCCTAATTCCCTTAATTTCACTTTGAAATCATCAATCAAATACCAAAAACGAAGATGGATTCATGAAATATAACCAAAATCAAGTAGAGAATACTTACCCCAATCCATATGGTGAAAATCGCCTCCAAATTTGCCCAAATCCGAGCTCCCCAACTAAAAATATGACCGAATGAACAAACCCTAGTTTTATATATTTTTCTGCCAGGTATTTTTCCTCGTTTCTCGTGCCAAAGTATCCCGAAACTCATATTTTATGTATCAAATGGATTCCTTGTGAAATTATAATCAAGTTATGCTTTTGAATCACTCAATTTGACCTTATAATGAATGAGATATGTTGGTTTCAATATTTGCAAATGGTGCAAATTTTTAAATACGCCGTCAGTGGTAATTTCGTAATTAAACTGAAAAAAATCTGGCAACCTAATGTTTAATAAAATGACCATAAAATTTTCACATGATGTCCAAATCGATGATTCTTTTTGCTATGGTTCCGTAATTATGATATGGATCTAATTCTTCAATCAAAGAAAGAAATCAGAACTCATTTGTTCAATATGATATCGTTTATGCTTGAAGACGTGGCGTTGAAACATAAGAAAAACAAGCGCAACACAACACAAATCTATCCGAAACTCACCCGAGGCCCTCGGTACCTCATCCAATAACTCCAACAAGTCATATATCACTACCCAAACTTAGTCTAACCACCGGAACACCCAAAACAACACCAAAACACCAAATCAATCTTGAATTCAAGCCTAAGAACATCTAAACTTCCAACTTTCGCCAATTCAAGCCTAATTCTACCACGGACCTCCAAATTTCATTCCGGACACACTCCTAAGCCTAAAATCACCCAACGAAACTAATCGTATCATAAAACTCCAAATCCGAATTTGTTTACTCATAAGTCAATTTTTAGTTGACTTTTCTAATTCAACTTTCTAACTAAGAGACTAAGTGTTCATTTCAGTCCAGAACTATTCCGAACCCAAACCTACCAACTCGATACAACTCAACACAACTGAAAAACACACAAAGAAGCATAAACGGGGGAAACAAGGCTATAACTCTCAGAGCAAATGACAGTGTCATTACATCCTCTCCCTCTTAAACAAATGTTTCGTCCTCGAACGAGTCTAAAAAAATACCTGGAGTCTCAAATAGGTGAAACCTTCAGCAATACCTTCTCGTCACATTCAAATCATATGAAATCATCTCGCGGTCACATCATACTCATCACATATCCATCCAGCCTCAATTTCCACTAATAGGGACACTATTGGACATATAGGTCCACAAGAACACGCTCACACAATCAACACCTTTGTGCTCAATCTACAGTCAAAACATGGTCTCACGTCCTCCAGACTGGCCCAACACCATCACACATACGCACCTCATCCAGGGAATCACAATTTGTCGATGCATAACTAATACCGAGCGCTCATGTGCGCATACGAATGCGTGGAAGAAATTCAAAGAGTTACACTTCAAGCTGAATTAATACCGCACGATAAGAATTCAAGATTGTGAAATTTTCCTAAAGGTTCTGCAGCCTCTCGAAGATAATTACAGACATCTCTATACCGATCCACAAGACTCTACTAAACCCTCTCATGACTCATGAGACCTATGTAACCTAGGCTCTGATACCAACTTGTCATGACCCAAAATCTAACCATGATAGTGATGGCGCCTATTGTGTTACACGGTAAGCCTATTTTCCAAAAAATCACTATTAATTTGATTATAAGAATTTAATAAAATATTTGCAATAATTTAATTCCCGATAAACTAAACCAACTCTAAATATAAATAATATAAAATACGAAAACGAGTCCCAAACATCGGGGTGTCACTAAGTCATGAGCGTCTAAAACTATGAACTAAGATATATAAACTGTATAACTGTCCAAAAGAAGAAATAACAAAAGGAGTAACAAGGTCCTACAGACACTAGAAACTACCTTGAAATCTCCACAGATAGTCGGCCTGAACTTAATGATTGCCACGCTCTAACCTCAATGATCGGCACGCTCTAATTTAACTTGATTTGTACATAAAATGCATGGTGTAGTATGAGTACCACAACCTTAGTAGTAACAGAAATAACTAAGGAACTTGCAGTATTGACGAGCTAAGAAAAATAGTCCAATTATTTATTTTCACACTTTAAAAAAAATAAACAGGTAAATTCCATAACTCAGTAAATACCACAAAGAAATTTAACAGATAAATGCAGCAACAACGAAAGAAAATGCAACTTCACAGCAATTTCACTCCATCACTCAGCACTCAACACTCAATACACTCAACACTCTGCGCTCATTAGGGTTGTGTACAGACTCTGGAGGCGCTCCCAAAGCCCAAGCGCTAAGCACAGACAAATCACGTGCCATCATATTAATACCTTGATCTGCACGGTCAACTCACGTGCTACGCGGACAACTCACATGTTATGGTATCAATACCTAGACCCACACGATCAACTCACGTGTTGTACGAACAACTCACGCGCTATGGTATTAATAACCTCACAACCAGGCCCTCAATCTCACTTAATCATGCCACCAAATCAATACCTGGATCCGCACTGTCAACTTACGTGCTACGCGGACAACTTACGCGCTATGGTATCAATACCTGGACCCGCACGATCAACTCACGTGATACACGGACAACTCACGCCCTATGGTATTAATATCTTCACAACCAGGCCTTTGGCCTCACTCAATCATGTACCTCACTGGCCTCACCATCATAAACAAATAAGGGTACACAGCCCGCATCAAGTATCACATCATATTAGCAAATAATAGAGACTGAGGTAAACATGTACAATAATTTCTATGACTGGGTACAAATAATGTGAGCATGAATAAAGCCTAAGCATGATCTCTAACATGAAGGTAAACAAGTTCAACAACAAGTAAACACAAAACCACATATAATAGCCATTTGGCCTCACATCCTCACGGGACGGACCAAGTCTCAATCCCTCCAGGTATACACCCACACGCCCGTTACCTAGCATGGGTATCACCTCCAAACAATCACATAATATCAAATTCTCCGGATTTATACCCTCAAAGCCAGAGTTAAAACTATTACTTACCTCAACCGCGTAAAATCCTACTCCGGGAAGCCCTCGTCCCTGTACTCGATCTCCAAAAGCTCTGAATTTATCCATAATCAGATTAATACCATCAACATGTTCTAATGAATCAAATTTCACAATAAAAACTATAAAATATACCAAAAATAAAAAATCGGCAAAAACCTGGCCCCCGAGCCCATGCCTCAGAATTAGTCAAAAATGGCAGAATAATAATCCCCGTCCTCTCTCGAGTCTAACCATATAAAATTCTTCAAAATCGGACTGCGTTTGATCCCTCAAATCGTCACTTAAAACTCTCAAAACTTAAACCTTAATTCCCTCAATTTCATTTTGAAATCATCAATCAAATCCCAAAAACAAAGATAGATTCATGAAATATAACCAAAATCGAGTAGATAATATTTACCCCAATCCATATGGTAAAAATCGCCTCCAAAATTGCACAAATCCGAGCTCCCCAACTCAAAATATGACCGAATGAACAAACCCTAGTTTTATATATTTTTTTGCCAGTTATTTTTCCTCGTTTCTCATGCCAAGTATCCCGAAACTCATATTTTATGCATCCAATGGATTCCTTGTGAAATTCTAATCAAGTTAGGCTTTTGAATCACTCAATTTGACCTTATAATGAATGAAATATGTTGGTTTCAATATTTGCAAATAGTGCAGATTTTTAAATACGCCGTCAGTGGCAATTTCGTAATCAAACTGAAAAAATTTGGCAACCTAATGTTTAATAAAATTACCATAAAATCTTCATACAATGTCCAAATTCGATGATTCTTTTTTCTATGAGTCCGTAATTACGATATGGATCCAATGCTTCAATCAATAAAAGAAATCAGAACTCATTTGTTCAATATAATGTCATTTATGCTTGAAAAAATAGCGTCGAAACATAAGAAAAAGGAGCGCAACACAACGCAAGTCTATCGGAAACTCACCTGAGGCATTCAGGACCTCAACCAATAATTCCAACAAGTCATATATCACTACCCAAACTTAGTCGAACCTCCGGAACACCTCAAACAACACCAAAACACTAAATCAACCTCGAATTCAAGCCTAAGAACTTCTAAACTTACAACTTTCGTCAATTCAAGCCTAATTCTACCATTGACCTCCAATTTACTCCGAACACACTTCTAAGTCTAAAATCACCCAACAAAGTTAATCGAATCATAAAAATCCAAATTTGTTTACTCATAAGTCAACTTTCCGTTAACTTTTCTAACTAAGAGACTAAGTGTTCATTTCACTCTAAAACTATTCCGAACCCAAACCTACCAACTCGATACAACTCAACACAGCTGAAAAACACACAAAGAAGCATAAATGGAGGAAACAATACTATAACTCTCAGAGTGAACGACTCAAGCCACTCCTTAAGGACTATATTAGAAGATTGACCAACCAAATCGAAGCCTCAAATCATTCCATGAAATGAGGGCATGAAAGAAGGACATAAACGAATCCATCCATCTATAGCTTAGGATTCGGAGGCACCCCTAAGGTCAAATATCTTAGAATATTCAATGCCTCAATCAAGATCAATCAGCAAAAGGTATCAGTTCCTCAATCAAGATCAATCTGCAACGGCTCTCAAACTCTCCTTTAAGAAGACTTTCAATCTTAAGAAGAAGTCCTACAGAACTACAAATACTGTCTTCTAAGTCTCTCTAGTTCTTAGCACAAAAACTGTATTCCTAAGTTTTCAAGTGTCACAAAAGATAGGAAGAGTAAGAATACAAAAGAGAGTTGTGTCAACATCCAGAAATTACTATTAATCATCGTTGATGGTGAACGAACTAAAACCATCACTGTTTTGATTGTTAACAAGATATAAGAGAACCTTTATGGCCCAAGGGAACTAGACGTAAGTACCACATCGATACCGAACCAGTATAAAATGTTAACCCTTAGATTTCTATTCATTTCATTAATCTCTGCTTTATATATTTGCTATGTGAAACCTAGTCGACTAAGCTTACAATTAGTCAACAAATTTTTAATAGACCGCAATTCACCCCCTCCCCCCTCTTGTACTTTTAATTTGTATTAGAGCAAGGCTCACAAACTTTGCTTAAAAGCTAATGAGAAAAAAATCATGGGATCAAACACAGTTGTTGGAGCATTATTTGAAGAAGGAACCTCTCAACTACGACCGTCACATTTCAATGGACAAAATTTTTTTTTATTGGAAATTGCATATGGAAACATACAACATGTCATATGATATCATAGTGTAGCGGGTGATCAAATAGGGAAATCTTCCAATTCCCCCAAAGAAAGATAAGAATGGCCAAGTCATAGTATTAGCTGATCCACTTGATTTGGATGATTACACTGATGAGCAAGCTGCCGTCGTAACTGTGAATGCTAAAGAAAAAAAATCCATCGTACAATGCTATCAATGGTGAAAAGTCTAAAAAGATCTCAAGCTGTGAAACTGCTAAGGAAATGTGGAATAAATTGGAAGTCACATATGAAGGAACCAATAAGGGAAAGGAAACAAGGATAAATCTTTTGGGTCGTGAGTATGTGCTATTTCAAATGAAGGATGGAGAATCTGCAGAGGAAATGTTCTCGAGGTTCAACACAATTCTTGGAGATCTAAAACTCTTTGGTATAACAATAAAGAGCGGAGAACAAATTAGAAAAATTCTCAAATATCTACCCACGATTTGACTGCCCGAGGTCATTGCTCTCGAATGTCAAGATCTTAACAAAATATCCTATGATAAACTTAGAGCTGATCTAATAGTATTTGAGAAAACTCACTTGGACATGCAAATTCAACAAGATTTTTTTTGCCTTCAAAGCAACTGTGGCTGAACCAGAAAATGAAGAAGTCTACCCACGATTTGGCAGCCCAAGGTCATTGCTATCGAATATCAGGAACTTGATAAAATGTACTTATAAGTGATCTAATAGCCTTGGGGAATACTCACTTGGACATGCAAATTCAACAAGAAAAGGAAAAAAATAGTTTCCTTCAAATCAATTGTGGCTGAACCGGAAGATAAAGAAGAAGAGGAAGGAGGACAAGATGAAAACATAGCCATGCTCTCCCAAGTTGTAACAAGTATGATGTGGAAAAACAGAAATAGCAGAAGAGGTAAGACAAACTTCATGGGGGGGGAGACAATTAAAATGATGGAAGATGCTATGAATGTGGAAAACATGGACAAATTCAAGTTGATTGTCCCGAACTGAAGAAGAAGCTCAGCAGGAACCTCCAAAAGAAGAAGTAGTTTGGAGCCTGGAGTGATGAAGAAGAATATGACCATGAAGAAATTGCAAACATGTATTTAAGGGTCCATAAATGATTATATAAATGAGGAATCGGGAGAGCATGGATTCATGGAAAATGAAAGAGCAGATGAGGGAGAACAATCAGGTGAACTTGTCCCTATGGCAGATAAGGGACCAATAAGGCACGTCTTCCTACTTGTCCCAACTGTTATGAACTTCAAGAATTTATGGATATTGCTCTTGAAGTTATTGAAAGAGTTCTAAATGAACTCAGAAAGATCCAAATAGAAAATAAAGATTGGGCGTTGAAGCTAGAAGTTGGTGAAATTCTGTCTGACATGCTTCAAGAAGAAGTTAATGAACTTCAACTTCAATTGAATGAATTACAATAATCCGCAATGCATAGTTCTGTCAAATCAAAATAAACAGCCTATCATAATTCTTTGATTAAAACTAGAAACTCTCATTCATGCTCTTATTGTGTAAATATGGTCACAACACTAACAAATGTAGGAACATAATCAGACCAGAAATAGGCTCTGAAAATACCAAAAATCCATCGTATTTTTATTGTGGGAAACATGGTCACACCTCAAACCGTTGTAGGTTCAAGGACAACAGGAGATGGGTCTGGCGACATAAATCCTCTAGTCAAGCTAAATATCATAAATCTAACTATTCAGGACTGAAGCAGGCTTGGGTACCTAAAAACAAGTAATATTATTTTGCAGGAACACTGCAAGAAGAATAGAAAAGAAAAATGGTATCTTGACAACGCGTGTTCCAGGAATATAAATGGTGACAAACAATTATTCAAAACAGTCACCAAACTAGATGGAGCAACAGTTACCTTTGAAGATAAATCAAAAGGAAATGTTATTGGAGTTGGAAAAGTTCCCATAAGCTCAACATGTGAAATGGAAGTTTACCTGGTCGATGAACTCGGTTACAATCTTCTTAGTATCAATCAACTATGTAACAATGACTATGAGGTTCATTTTAAGAAGCATGACTGGTTTATAGAAGACGAATCATGTAAAGTTATTCGTTTAGGAAATAGAGACACTAATGTATATACTATCAGTAATATAGATAGCCTTAGTGATCAAATATGTCTTGCTTCTATGATTGACTATCCTTGGATTTCGCATAGAAAACTTGGCCGTGCTAGCATGCACACCATTAAAAAACTTTCTAAACACGATCTTGTTATTGGTCTTCTAAAACAAGATTTTTCAAAAGATCAAATTTGTGATGCATGTCAATCAGGAAAACAAACTCGTTCATCTTTTAAAAGAAACATTATTTCTACTACTAAACATCTTCATCCATTGCATATGGAATTGTTTGGCCCTACTAGAAGTGCTAGCATCAGTGGCAGAAAATATGTTTTTGTTATTGTGGATGATTTTTCTCGATTTACATGGGTTATTTTTTTGATTCATACAGATGAAGCTCTAAGGAATTTTAAAGTTTTTGTAAGAAGGTTCAACTCAAAAAGGGATGCTACATTTCCACTATCAGAAGTGATCACGTAGGAGAATTTGAAAGCAGAGCTTTTGAAAACTTTTGTAATGACCAACGAATCTCTCACAATTTCTCTTCATCAAGGTCACGTAAACAGAATGGAGTGGTAGAACGTAAAAATAAAACTTTACAGGACATGTCAAGAACCATGATCGTGGAAAACTCTTTACCCCACCACTTCTGGGCTAAAGTTGTGAGCACCACATGTCATATTATCAAGAGGTTCCTGATTCGACTCATTCTTAAAAAGACTCCATATGAGCTATGGATCGGTAAGAAACCCAACATCAGTTACTTTCACACATTTGAATGCAAATGCTTCATTCACAATAATGGAATGGACAATCAAGGTAAGTTTGATCTAGAAAGAGACGAAGGTATATTTCTTAGATACTCTCCCTCAAGTAGAGCATATAGAGTTTATAATAAAAGAACTTTATGTGTTGAAGAATCAATTCATGTTATTTTTGTCGATACTAACTCTCTCAAGGAGTGAGAAACTTCCTGAAGATGAGGAAATTTCTATTGTCCCCAAATCTGTTGTTTTAGGGAATGAATGCTAAAATTAGTCAACAAATGAGCAGAATCAGTCAAATGAGGAGCACATCTAGGAATCTTCTTCAACAGAACATTCGACTACTAAGGAAAAGGAACCAACCACGAACATTCCAAATGAGTGGAAAATAATACTTGGATATCTTCACAAATTCATTATCGGAAATCCACAGTAAGGAATTACCACCAGGATATCTCAAAAGCTCAACTCTCACATTGCTCTAATTTCTCAACTTGAGCCAAAGAAAGTGGATGAAGCACTGAAAGATGACTACATGATCAAAGAAATGAGAGATGAACTTGATCAATTTGAAAGAAATAAAGTGTGGAAATTGGTTCCAAAACCATCTAATGCCTCTATTGTAGGAAGTAAATGGGTTTTCAGAAATAAGTTGAAGGAATCCAGACAAGTAGTACGAAATAAAGCACAACTGGTTGCTCAAGGTTACTCTCATCAAGAAGGAATCCACTACGATAAAACATTTACACCCGTAGCAAGATTAGAATCTATTCGAATACTACTTATTTTTGCTGCTCATAAAGGATTCAAACTATTTCAAATGGATGTAAAAAGTGTCTTTCTAAATGGCTACATCTATGAAGAAGTCTATGTGAAGCACCCTCTATTAAGGGAAAATTTGAAATGAGCATGATGGGAGAGTTAACTTTTTCCCTTGGATTGCAAATTGGTATGTCTCCCAAAGGGATCTTTATCAGCCAAACCAAGTACATCAAGGAACTTATAAAGAAATTTTGCATGGAGAATGCTAAGTCCACTGGGACTCCAATGATTCCATCAACTATGCTAGGTGAAGAGAACAATGGAAAAAGTTGATGAAATAATATATAGAGGAATGACTGGATCATTATTATATCTCACTGCTAGTCGACCAGATATAATGTTCAGCGTATATAAATGTGAAAGATTTTAGTTGGCTCTTAAGGAATCTCATCTTACTGTTGTTAAACGTATTATTAGATACCTTATTGGACCTCTAAATTAGGACTATGTATTCTCACTCTAATAATTGTCTTAAAAGATTTTTCAGATGCAGATTTTGGAGGTGATAAAATTGATAGGAAAAGTACTAATGGCACATGCCAACTATTGGGAAATGCACTAGTTTTCTGGCATAGCAAGAAATAAAATTGTGTTGTACTGTAAACGGCTGAATTAGAATATTTAGTTGTTGGAAATTGTTGTCCAGAAGTTCTTTGGATTATGCATCAACTCCTCAATTATGACTTATCTCTTACCTCCACTCCTATATATTGTGATAATACTAGTGCTATATGTTTGTCAAAAAATTATGTTCATCACGATAGAGCAAAGGATATAGAAAACAAGCATCATTTTATCTGTGATCATGTTGCTAAAGGTGATATTCTATTAGAATTCATTAGTACTGAATCTCAACTTGCTGATGATTTTACAAACCTCTTTTAGAGGAAAGATTTTGTTTGCTACGAAAAAAGATTGGCATTATGTCTATTTTTTGAAACAAATCTTTTGCATATATTTAGAATATTTTATTTCCTTTCTTATATGTATTTAATTGTATAGCATATTTACTTTGTGTAGATGTAATTATTACATCTCCATCAGTACCACCGAATATCTCTTCAAGTGAGTCACCTCCTTCTGAATCCGCCCTTTCTTTTAACCAATGCAACCCTTCAAACTTCCAAATGCCTAGATAAGAACCCCTTCTCTCCTCTTCATTCGTCATTATCTTAACAAAATTTTTCTCACAATGGCGAAAATAAAACTCTCTTCCTCCACTGCCACCAGACGAAGCAAACGTTTTTAGAAAACTCATAACCCTAAAGAAACCGTAGACCTGTAACCATCAATCTACTCAGACTTTCTCAAAAACAACAATGAAAGTAGTGAATCGTCGGAAGACCTTCCCATCAACCAGAAAAAGGCAGTAAAAAGGCCAATGGAGAAAACCCTCAAAAAGCCCAAGTCTTTCTCTTATGAAAAATCTGCACTATGATGTGATTTCTATTTTTGATTTTCAATGACTCTCTTCTCTGTTCAACACTATTGGGAACTATGTATATGAACAACCTGTGAAAATGTTCTATGCTAATTTGTTTGTGAATGATAAATATGATTTGGAGTCCATGGTTTTAGGTACTCGAATTGTTCTTGACTCTTATCAATTTGAGAAGATATTTTTTGCTAAGTTTAATGGATATGATATTTTTGTTCAAAATTCCTAGCCAAAAGATTTTGAGGTTTCCTTGGAAGCGGCAAAAGCCTCCTTGTTTAATAACCCTCCCGACTTTGGTCCCAAAAATCTTAAGTTTGAACACAATATTTTTGGCCCACATGATAGCTACCACTTTACTTCCCAGAACCGGGTCCCTCAGCACTTTGTCTACCAGGGATATCTTGTTCTTTACTATCTTGTGAACAATAAAAGACTTGACTAGTTTGTTTGGATTCGTCAGTATATACTTGAGAGTATTAGGGATATATCCTCCTCTACTGCTTGTCTACCTTATGGTCTGCTAATCTCACATATTCTTGAAGTGATGAAGGTTGATTTGGCATCTTTCTCACCTAAGCACATTACTAGTACTTATGATAAGATGACTTTTTCTATGATGGGTTATAATTTAAGTGATGATGGATGGTTCAGGCGTGCCAAAGTTGGAAGTGTTCCAGAGAAAGTTGAAGCCCCTACTGAACCATCAGAGCCTCAGTCGACAACCTCTCAAAGTCTTCAGCAGATTCAGGTATATCTAGCTGAGGTAAAAATCCTACTAATTGAGATGAAAGAACACGTGGACAAGATTAGTGAAGTCACCAAGGAAACATGTACACATGTGGCCAAGCTTATCATGAAAATAGGAGCCACACGGAGGCAAGGAACCAGCGCATGCAATTTTATTATTGCAAACATGGACAAGCTCGTCAATGATGTTGAAACCTCCTATGACTCTTTCTGCACCAAAGTGATCAACACCCTTAAGTACTTCCTGGGAAGAAATTAGGGTGTGTTCTGTGTGTTAAAGACAATTTTTATTTTTGTGTGCTTGTTTTTGCTCTATGGCTTATTTGTGCATTGGGTCTGTGTGAACCATTACTCTATATCTCTGCTGAAGACATAACTTTTGCTGTCTTAGCTAGTTTACATATTTTATGTATATTATTATTATCTCTATGTTGTATCCTTGGTGTCACACCTCTATTTTTACGTACCTACCCCGATAGATAAAATGTACAAGGGAGTTTTTCCAATTTAAGTGACAATATTCGAAATAGGATTATTTATTTATTTCAAAGTCGCCACTTGGGAAAGATTTGGCTTTTGGTGTCCCAAGTCATCGGTTTATTTTTGAATCCCAATTCGAGGAAAATGTTCGACTTTCCAATTGAAGTCTGCGAACCAAAAATTCTAAGTAAGGAATTCTGTTGACCCGAGGGAAAGTGTTAGGCACCCTCGGATCCCGTGGTTCTAGCACGGTCGCTTAAACTATTATAGATGGCCAAAATATCTGATTTTTATACATGTTATAACCTATGTGCTTTTAATCAATTTTAAACCATTTTCATTAAATTATTATTATTATTTAAGCGAAAGTGAACGTCG
>MU669412.1:0-21453 GCA_026770625.1 Nicotiana glauca
ACCGGTGACTTGGGACACCATTAATCTCCCAAGTGGCGACTCTGAATTAAATAAATAAATCCCGTTCGATTGTCCGTTAATTGGAAAAACTCCCTCTACCACGCCCCTCGCGGGGTGCGGTAGCGCCAAAAGGAGGTGTGACACTCTAGTTACAATAAACGGTCCTTCCTAATTCGGGGCGAACTTGCCCTTTGCTTCAGCTTGATGTGGAAGAATCCGTTTTAACACTTGCTGCCCTACTTCAAACTTCCTGGGACGCACCTTCTTGTTGTATGGTCTTGCCATCTTCTTTTGATACAATTGGCCATGACATACTGCTGCCAATCTTTTTTCATCAATTAAACTCAACTACTCCAAACGGGTCTTGACCCACTCATCATCATCAATCTCAGCCTCGGTGACAATTCGAAGAGACGGGATTTCAACTTCCGCAGGGATCACAGCTTCAGTGCCATCTACCAACAGATAAGGAGTTGCACCTACTGAAGTACGAACAGTAGTGCGATAACCCAACAAAGCAAATGGTAACTTTTCATGCCATTGCCTAGAACTTTCTACCATTTTCCTCAATATCTTCTTTATATTTTTGTTGGCTGCTTCAACTGCTCCATTCGCCTTAGGATGATATGGGGTGGAATTGCGATATGTAATCTTAAACTGTTGACATACTTCTTTCACGAAATTGCTGTTAAGTTTAGCACCATTATCCGTGATGATTACTTTTGGGATTCCAAATTGACATATGATATTTGAGTGTACAAAATCAACCACTTCCTTCTTGGTTACCAACTTGAAAGTTTTAGCCTCAACCCATTTGGTAAAGTAATCGATGGCCACCAAAATGAACCTCTGGCCGTTGGATGCTGCTGGATCAATGGGCCCAATGACATCCATGCCCCAAGCAACGAAGGGCCATGGTGTCGACATTGTGTGCGATTCTGATGTCGGAAAGTGAATCAAATTTCCGTGTATCTGGCATTGATGACATTTGCGCACAAAGCTGATACAATCTCGCTCCATAGTGAGCCAATAATACCCAGCTCGAATGATCTTCTTTGCCAATATATATCCACTCATGTGCTGTCTACGAACTCCATAATGTACTTCTGACATGACTGTTGTGGCATGTTTAGCATCTATGCATCTTAATAATCCGAGATCGGGTGTTCTTTTATACAACACTCCACTAAGGAAAAATCCATTTGCTAATTGTCGAATTGCTTTCTTTTGATCTCCTGTGGCCTACACTGTGTATATACCCATCCTGATATACTCCTTGACATCATGGAACCATGGCTCGCCATCAAATTCTTCTTCCATCATGTTACAGTAGGCATGTTGATCACGAACTTGAATATGTAACAGATCAACATGAACTTTGTCTGGATGGTGCAACATTGCTGCCAAGGTAGCCAAAGCATCGGCAACCTCATTATGGACTCTTGGGATATTCCTAAACTCCATTGATCGAAATCGTTGACAAAGATCATGCAAACATTGTCGATATGGTATGAGCTTCAAATCCCGTGTTTCCTATTCTCCTTGAATCTGATGTACCAGGAGGTCCGAGTCTCCCAAGATCAAAACGTCCTGGACATCCATGTCCGCAGCTAACCTTAACCCCAAAATGCATGCCTCATATTCAGCCATGTTGTTGGTACAATAGAAATGAAGCTGAGCCGTAACAGGATAATAGTGCCCTGTTTTAGAAATAAGTACAGCTCCTATTCCAACTCCTTTCATATTTGCAGCCCTATCAAAGAAAAGCTTCCATCCTGGTTCCTTAGTCAGTTCCAGCTCGTCGATATGCATCACTTCTTCATCAGGAAAATATGTTCTCAATGGCTCGTATTCTTCATCGACCGAATTCTCGGCCAAGTGATCAGCCAGTGCTTGGGCTTTCATTGTCGTCCTCGTCACACAGACGATGTCAAACTCAGTGAGTAATATTTTCCATTTTGCAGTCTTCCTGTGGGCATAGGCTTTTGAAAAATATACTTCAACGGATCCAAGCATGAAATGAGGTAAGTAGTATAAAACGACAGATAATGTTTCAATTTTTGTGCCACCCAAGTCAGGGCGCAACATGTCCTCTCAAGGTGAGTGTACTTAACCTCATAAGCCGTAAACTTCTTGCTGAGATAATAGATGGCTTTCTCCTTCCTGCCGGTGATGTCATGCTGCCCTAGTAAGCAGCCAAATGAATTCTCCAAGATCGTTAAATAAAGAATCGACGGTCTCCCTGGTTCAGGTGGAACCAACACAGGTGGATTTGACAAATACCCCTTTATCTTATCGAATGCTTCTTGACATTCCGCAACATCCTTTTTTAACAATCTGAAAATGGGCTCATAAGTTGCTATGAGTTGAGCAATAAACCTGCTGATATAATTCAATCTCCCCAACAGACTCATAACTTTGGTCTTGTTCTTTGGGGGTGGCAGTTCTAGGATAGCTTTAATATTTGACGGATCTAACTTAATACCTCGCCGACTAACTATGAATCCTGATAGCTTTCCGAATGGAACCCCAAATGCACACTTGGCACGGTTAAGTTTAATGTCGTACCTGCAAAGCCTCTGAAAGAATTTCCTCAAATCTGCAACGTGGTCGGCCTGCTGCTTTGACTTAATGATCACATCACCTACGTACACCTCAATCTCTTTATGGATCATATCATGGAATACAGTGGTTATTGCTCACATGTATGTTGCCCCAGTATTCTTTAGACCAAATGGCATTACTCTGTAGCAATAAGTTTTCCACGGCGTGATGAATGCCATCTTATCTACATATTCTTCATCCATCAAAATCTGATGATAGCCAATATAGCAATCCACAAAAGATCCGATTTCACGCTTGGCACAATTATCGATCAAAATGTGGATGTTGGGTAACGGGAATTTATCCTTTGGGCTTGCTTTGTTCAGATTGTGATAATCAATGCACACCCTGATTTTCCCGTCCTTCTTCGGCACTGGAACAACATTAGCCAACCAATCAGGATATCGAGTGACCCGAATAACCTTTGCATCCGGCTGTTTGGTTATTTCTTCCTTAATCTTCACACTCATATCAGTTTTGAATTTCCTCAATTTTTGCTGGACGGGAGGGAATGTCGGGTCAATGGGCAATTTGTGAACCACTAAATTGGTGCTAAAACCCGGCATGTCGTCATATGACCATGCAAAAACGTCTTTAAATTCAATAAGTGTTTTGATTAATTCTTCCTTGATATTCGGTTCAATATGGGCGCTTATTTTAGTTTCCTTGATGTTATCTGCATCCCCTAGATTGATGGCTTCTGTATCGTTTAAGTTAGGCCTGGGTTTTTCTTCGAATTGACTTAGTTCCCTACTAATCTCTTTGAAGGCCTCATCCTCATCGTATTCCAACTTATAATCTATTTCTTGCACTATTATTTCGGAGTCAGATTGATTTTCTAGACCGGGTTGAGGATTCCTTATGCATGCCATGTCATTAGGACCAGTATAAAGAGAACTTTATAGAAAAGAAAAGAAGAAAACAAAATTAAAATAAGAAATGAGGAATCAACTTTTTATTTTATTGAAATACAAGATAACAAGGTTTTGCACACTTTGATAGATTGAAAAATAAAAATCTGGATTTCAACCCTGGAATAATCCAGACAAACATGAAGGAAAATCAGAGCAAACTACCAAGACTCCTTCCGAGTGGGAAGAGGAGTAGCCCTCCAATTATTGAGCCTTGCCTTTGGTCCCACCAACTGCACATCTACCTTGCTTGACCCTTCCCCAACTTCTACCATGTTAACCTCAGCAAATAACCTTTTGAACCCTTTATCCAAATCTCCATCAGCACCAATCAGTGACCTGGGAACTTTTGACAACAGTTGCTTTCTAATACCCCGCCTGATGAAAGATCTGGACAGACACGGGATTGGCTTTGGCAAGACCCATGCCTTCTTCTTCATTTTGTAGGCTCGTCTCACATATGCCGTGGTGGCATTAAACCCCAAACCAAAAGTATCCAAATTCTTTGGAAGAGAAACTGGTTGCACGATGCCTTGAAGATCAGCACCCAAACCTTTACCCGGTATGAAACTATTCTTTAATATTTCAGAAGCTACCATGACTGTTGCGGCTATTACTCTAGGAACTGGGATGCTTTTCCCCTCTGGGACCTTTTCCACTGGTACTATTTCAGAGACTTGATATACCCACGGCCCCTGGTTGTCTTCCACTTCGATGAAGGGTACAATGGCATCACCTAGGGCACACATATTATCTTTACCGTGCACCATAATCTCCTGTTTGTCCCACTTGAATTTAACCATTTGATGCAACATAGATGGCACTGCCTTGGTGGCATGGATCCAGGGTCTCCCTAACAAAAGGCTATAAGAGACCGCCACATCTAGCACTTGAAACGCCATGGTAAACTCCACAGGCCCTATTGTCAATTCTAGTATTATTTCGCTCATAGAATCTTTGCCTCTACCGTCGAACCCTCGCACACAGACATGGTTCTTATAAATTCTATCATCATCGTCCTTTAGCTTATTCAACATGGAAAGAGGACAAATATTTGCACTGGACCCGTTGTCAACCAGAACTCGCGTGACCACAAAGTCTTTGCATTTAAACGTCAGATAAAGGGCCCTGTTATGTTCTGTGCCCTCCACAGGCAACTCATCATCTGAGAAAGTAACTCTGTTTACCTCAAAGATTTTATTTTCTATCTTCTCCAAGTGATTCACCGAGATCTTGTCAGGGACGTGGGCCTCATTCAATATTTTCATCAGCGCCTGGCGGTGCTCATCTGAGTGGATCAGTAATGAAGCATTGAGATCTGGGCTGGTGTTTTCTTCAATTGTTTTACAATAGAGTAATTATGTACTTTCATTTTCTTTAAGAATTCTTCTGCTTCTTGTTCTGTCATATCTTTCTTTACCAATACCGGGTAATCTTTGGGAATTCTGGCTTTTCTCAACTCTTCAGGGGCAAAGCACCTCCCTGAACGAGTTAGACCCTGAGCTTCGCAAACTTCTTCCCTGATCTCCTTCCCTTTATATGTTACTACCACTTGTTCATAACTCCAAGGGACATCTTTACTATTGATCATTGGAAACTGAGTTACCGGCTTTATAATAACAGGCTCTATGCGAGCACCCTTCATGACCACAACATGTTTACTTGCAACCCCCGGTACTACCACTTTTTCTTGTTCTAGTTTCACTGCGACAATGCTCGATAACACTTTCTCGGCCACCACAACTGGCTTGTTAATCACCCATTTCAACTGGACATCCGACTTCCCAGTGGTTACCTTCTCTTTTGAACTGGTTTCACTGGAACAGATCATCATTACTGTCTACGAGGGTTTCTTTGGTTCTCCCTCTCTTTGCACCAGCTCAATCATATTGGTTCTGTGATGGGCCGGAAGCTGATTCTGGTTGATGTTGGGCATTTTTGGGGCTTGAACCTTGATCCGGCGAGGCTAATGAGTTCTTGAATAGCTGTTTTCAATTTCTAGCATTTTTTTTTGTCATGTCTCGGGGCCACTGAACAATACTCACAACTTACTGAGTGGTCAAGATTTCTTGGATGAGGGTTTGACAACTTAGCCTCAATCGGATTCAACATTCCCAATTGCCTCAGCCTGTGGAATAAACTGGTATATGATTCTCCTAGTGGATTAAAAGCCTTCTGCTTCGCTGCCCTCTTATTCTTGAAGCCTTGGCTTGGATGGAAACCTGTTCTAGAGGGGTTTCTGTAGGCTCTTGGTGGTGGGTAGGAATTCTTGGAGTTTGGTAGGTATTTTGTGGGGCTGGCGCATGCCATTGTGCGTGGGCCGGGGGTTGAATATACGTCTGAGCATGATGGACAGAGAAGTGGGGATCTGGTTGTGGGTAGTAGTGTTGCGGTGGGCTATATGGAGTGTGGGGGTAAGTTTGAGGGTGGGGTGGTGGCTGGTAGAAGTAAGGTGACAGGCGCCTGGGCCACGCTCTTAATTCAATTGTCATAAATCCTCTTTTTTTCCTTCCCAACACTCAAGTGCTGCTTTGGATGGATTGGGTGGTCGCCTTGATCGCTGAATAGCTCATGATTTTATTGGACTTCAGTCCTTCCTCCACCATGCCTCCTATTTTTACCACTTCATTGAAAGAATTCCCGACTGCCGACACCAGGTGGCCGAAATAAGTGGGCTCTAAGGCCTGTAGGAAGTAATCAACCATCTCGCTTTCTTTCATCGGCGGATCAACCCTTGCCGCCTGCTCTCTCCAACGGAAACCATATTCTCGGAAACTTTCTCCGGACTTCTTCTCAATATTTATTAAAGAGAAACGATTTGGGATAATTTCTAGGTTGTACTGAAAGTGACAGGAAAATGCTTGGGCCAGATCATCCTAAGTGTACCACCGACCATGATCTTGACGTGTGTACTATTCTAACGCTGAGTCGCTCAAGCTCTTATTGAAGTACGCCATTAACAATTCATCCCTTCCTCCTGCTCCTATCATTTTACTGTAAAATCCCCTCAGATGGGCCATGGATCTCCATGTCCATTGTACAAGTCAAATTTTGGCATTTTGAACCGTGCCACCAGTTGTACATTTGGAAATAAACATAGGTCTTTGTAAGCTACACTTACCTGACCTCCTAGTCCCCTCATATCTCTAAAGGACTGTTCCAAACTCTTGACCTTCCTGGCCATCTCTTCCTGCTCCAAATTCTTAGGAGGCTTCTCGATTTCTGCCATGATACCAAGCTGAGGAGGGTAAAGATATGGTTCAGGTGCTTTGAAAGTGGGTTCAAGAGGGTAATATTGATTGTCCTGCGTTTGGAATACAGGCTCGTTGGAAGACCTGTGGAGTGCGGCTGGTGGAGGTGCCACGAAAATAGGGGTAATTGGCGGAGGAGGGTATGGAATTGTCTTTGGAACTTGTGGTATCTGAGAGGTAGTTCCCTGATGATGTTGATAGATGGGAAAATTTGGGGATGAGTCCGAAACAAGCTGTTCTGGAGATTGGGCAGGTATTGGGAGGAAAGTAGGGTTGGCAGGATAGGCTGGTGGTGGATGACCCTTCGTCCAGGCCTAGTACATCTCAACCATTTGTTATTTTAACTTGTACATTTCATCCTTCATGGCTTGCACATCTACTTCTTCCACCTCAGCGCTTCTTTCTCTTTCGGGGCTAGACATGATCACTAGTATTGGTCCCTTTGATCCAGTTTGATAATGGAAACGTGCCAATACGCTCTAGGTAAACTAACTGCTTGAATTCTCTAGAAATGAATAAACTTGTTAGTTTCTAGAGTTTAACAACTATGCAATCGCACGTTGGGATGCAATGCACCTAGGTAGTTAACCATTTCCTATCATGCATTTGCTTCAGTTGCGTGCGTCATTCTGGCCTCTCGTAATTGTGTCCCCTCTTTTACTGCTTCTCAAACTCTCCTTTATTTATTTCTCATTTTCCCTTTTTTTGGGTAGTAGTCGAATCTTATGTGGATTGCCTACATATCATATTCCCGCATAAATTAGACCGTGTGTAGTTCTGGCCGTAGCAAAATATTTTTCACAAAGACAATTGCTTTTATTATAACACTTGAAAAGTTACAAATTTTGAAAGGACAATAAAGCAAACTTGATAGGACCGACTTACAAACTTTAACAAGAAAATACAGATTCAAAACAAAGATTTAGAATACATTAACGCCCTAAAATTTCCTCGGGCCTCCGAGGCATCATTCGTCCTTGCCACGGGCCTTTGTGCAAGATCCCTTTGGATCCTCTCCAACTCATTATTTGTCGAATGAATGTCATCACTACCGCAAAAAAGGTGGTACGGGTCATGTCCTCACACGCTCGACATTTTGCAGCAATGTAATGTGCGATGTTTGCAACCCCTTCTCTAATCCTGCTCTTTTTCTGCAGCAACCGCACTATCTGTTGGTTCCGCATTTCTTGCACTTGAGAGCTATGAAGGAGTTGATCTTGAAACTTATGCATTTGTTCCTACATTCAAGCATCAGGTCATAGCAGTGTTTCCTATCTGCTCTAAAATCTCTAGCTTGCCTGAATATCCTGTCTTCGAGAGTGATTATTTTTCCTCTCAGGATGGTGACGCTCCCCTTATAGTCCCTCTTCATCTGCTGCATATGAAGTGCCCGCTCTTTTGCACCCTTTTTCCATCTGGCCCGGATCCTTGCCAAGCTAGCTTCATAACTCTCCAAGTTCTCTTGGCATTCGCGGGCTTTCCCTTTCAGTTCGTTTATGAGTTTTTGGTCAGCCCGACTCTTTTCTGGTTTTCTGAAACCTATTCTCATTTTTCTGATTTGAGCCTTAAGGGCCTCAATTTCTTGGATCCGCTTTTTCTTTTCCCCCTCATCTGCAGCGGCTTGAACATCCTTTTCAAATTGAAGTTCCACGGCTTGCTTCTCCAGTTTGCCTATTGTAGTCCTGTACTCACGTTCTTTAGCCAACCAGTCCCACTGTCCTGTGATGATTCGACAAAATCTTAGAGGTGGGGTCTTTTGGCAGGCCTCCCGAATGCAATTTCTTTCCTATACCAAGCACGATACCCAAGTGAAACTTCCCCTTTAGATCGATCCCGTACACAGGTATTTGCCGCCACGTATTGACACTCACTCCAGATCTGGCGGACTGTTGCTTCAGGGAACTGGCCATCCGGTCCAATCTCAACTACCCGAACACTGAGATCTTAGTCTTTTGGCAATATCTGGAACCTCCCGAGCTATCTTAAAACCAGATACGGGGCATAAGGATGGATGCTCCTAAGACCCATTAGAAGGAAGTGAGGCCCCATTGCTGGCATGTATATGATCTCATCCACAGGCAACCATCCCAGCGTCCACTGTACTTGGCTGGTAGTGAGGGATCGAAAGTAAGATATACATCTCGTGACTCCTTCGGGCAAGTTGATCCCTTCAATCCTTGTATAAAATTACTCTATACAAGTTTTCTCTGTTGACCCATAGCTTATGAACTGGGGATGGTGGCATAGGTGTTCGGTCATCCACATTTGTAACAACAGATTGCATACCTCAAAGAAGTCTCCCCCGACTCTGTAGACTGTGAGAGCACGAAAGATCTCAACTACTATCATAGGCGCGAGTGCGCCCTTGGCCTAGGTGAGTAACGTGCTGACAACCCCTTCTATTTTTATGTCGATATTCCCGTCTTTCCTCGGGACCACCAGGAGTCCCAGGAAAGTCACCATAAAAGCAAAATGTCTGTGCTCTTCCCATTTAAGGCGATTTCCTTTGCTACAGATTTTATTCTCTGGCTTGTTGAACCCTCCTATACGACCATATCTGTTGCATATGAACGACAAAGTACAAAAACCAGATGCCAAGTCTGGGTTGTGTACCCCACTGCTTATCTTTAGTGAGTCTAAGAATCTGTGCACAGCTATGGTTCTCGGGGCAACCAAATACTTGTGTGTTAAAGGAAGCTCATCACTCTCAATGTATCCAGCTATTTCTTCTAAGGTCGGGGTGAGTTCAAAATCAGAAAAGTGGAACACATTTTGTGCCGGGTCCCAGCATGTGACCAATGCCCTGATGTCTC
The DNA here is from genome assembly GCA_026770625.1 of Nicotiana glauca. Lineage (NCBI taxonomy): Eukaryota > Viridiplantae > Streptophyta > Magnoliopsida > Solanales > Solanaceae > Nicotiana > Nicotiana glauca. The sequence goes on from MU669412.1 coordinate 9,580, forward strand.
CCCTGGGTATAATCTCCAACAGTCCGGGAAGGCCCCCTAAATATTTCTTAATCTTGTCCTGCCCTTCTCCACGTAAATCATTCCACCACAGTCGCAACTCCAAAGGGATTTTGCTTATGAATGAGAAAGGTTCATTTTGGATTGTGCTCATCCTACACATTTGTTAAGGTGATTAAGTGAAATAGTCATGATTTATTCTATGTGACTCCAAAGTCAAAATTGACCCCTTTTTTTTATTCATATTTTTAATTCTAAAACCGAAAGCCTAGCTTTTGCAGATATGGCCTTTAAGCACATCTGGCGGAAGATTTAAAGGCTATGCCCGTAAACTGAGCAAAAATTGAAAAAAGACCAAAGGTGGCTGTTTATGCAAAATCAGCCTTCCGGCGTTCCTTTCGGGAACATTCGACTATTTTTGACAAAAGCGACATCACCTTACCTATTTACAACAAAAACAAAATTTTGTTCATTTTGGGCTATTTTTGCAAAAAGAAGTTGGACCCGGTGGGGGTTGCCTATGTATCCCACACCCTGTGAGAGTCAAACTGGTGTAGTTCGGGTAGAGAAAACAAAACCAAATTTTTTGAAAACAGACTCTTTTTCTTTTTTTTTTCTTCTCTTTTTTTCATAGGAAAATAAATAAACTATTTTTTGAAAATAGGCGATTATCTCTCTTCACCCTCACACTGCTATTTCTTTCCTTTAAAAAGTCGGTTAGCGTGCAAATCCAAAACAAATAAATGCACAAGTGGGATGCATCAGGATGGTCAATTAGTTCGAGTACACCTGTCCTAGACGGACCCAACCCCTATATTGAGTCCCCTAAGTCAAAATGCACATGATGCATATAAGCGTTTCTACTAGGGATCCGGCATGAGGCTGAGTCATTCTAGGTTCAAAACCTGGGTATATGTTCTAGATTATGTACCCAAGCGGACAATTTGAGTCGAGGAGAGGGCTACGTACCGGGAACCAAAAGGCCATCCAGCTTAGTAACATGTCGGGCCTCTTTCTTAATTTAAGGTATAACGATAACAGAATAGGTAGTCTCGACCAGCGAGCACATCCCCGGAGGTGAGAAGAGAGAGGTTTTCGTAATAGTTTTCTATATACAATTCAAATAATATCAAAGAGGTAAAAGCATCACATAGTACATTAGGCCCAAACACGAAAAATATCATATAATAAACAAAGCCAAATACAACAATTATTCAAAGCTTGAATTCTGAACCCTGAACCAAAAGTTCTGGGTTCTTATTCCCCAGTAAATTCGCCTGAGCTGTCACACCTCCTTTTTTCTTTACTACACCCTCGAAAGAGGGTATAATAAAGGGAGTTAATTCCAAATTGAAGTGACAATCGAAATGGGGTTTATTATTAAGTTTCAGAGTCGTCACTTGGGAGATTTATGGTGTCCCAAGTTACTGGTTGAATCCCGAATTGAGAAAAATATTGACTCTGTTTAACAGTCCGCGTGCCAGAAATTCTAGTAAAGAATTCTGTTAACCCGGGAGAAGGTGTTAGGCATTCCCGAGTTTCGTGGTTCTAGCACGGTCTCTCAACTGTTATATTCGGCTTAATTATCTAGTTTTAAACTATTGTGAACCTATGTGCAAATTTTAAACTTTTAACCGCTTTTATTATTATTGTTTTTAAGAGAATTGCAATGTCGTTAAAACACATCTCAAACCACGTCACATAAATGCACCCGTAGTTTTTGACATATTTTAACATCGTTGGGATTTAGATTTGGGTCACATAAATGTGCACCCGATTTTAAGAAGGTAAAATTATTAAATAAAGCGCCTAAAGCAACTACGCATTATCAACTCTGCGGGAAGCCATGAAAATTTGCTAAATGGCTTACCCGAATTTCTAAAGATAAAGAAGATTAGTTAAACAAGGGCCATGCAATTTAAGGTTTGTTGGGAACGGCAAGCCTCAAATTATGCTAACCAAGATATTTCTAAATTAAATTATGAGGGCCATGACTCAATCGTTTATTTACTACAGTTCTCCTCAGTTACTAACAAATTCTAATTAATAACATATTATAAGTTGGGCTTATACTCCTCGTGCCCTTAACTCTAGAGTTCAGGAAAACCTAGCAAAAGAGGATTTGCATTAAATAAGAAATCAAATTTGGTTATTTAAAGAAAAGGGGTTTTGGGCCTTATTCAAGGTTAAGCCCAAGGCAAAATGGGCAGGCCCAGCGGAAAGGACCTGCGCTTCAGCTTTGCAACCTCATGGCCCAAACTATTTGAGAGCTAAGGATAAAATGAAGATCAGACCCAAGGGGGTCCCTAAACTTGCATTCGGCATCAGAAAATGTTTTAAAAATAATAAAAGGAAACTCAACATCACAACCAGTTCATTATCAACATGGATTAAATTGCTAAACATGGATTCAACATCAGGAATGTAAACAGGAAGCTCAACATCGAGCCCAGTCCATCACCCACATGGTTTCAAAAGAATACAATTGCTAACATGGACTCAACTTTGTCCAATTTTAAACTTAGATTCAAAGCAATTAATAAACTATTTCCATAAAACCTTTAACATTTACACTCAAAGATTTTTCTTTTACTAGCATGCATACACCTATTTGCATATACTAATGCACTAATGGATGATTATTCAATTCTAAGGGCCCATACAACTGGCCACAATACCCCAAACACTCAACATGATCCTTTATGTACATCTAGAACCCCATAATGAACTATCAAAGCAATAGTACAACAACAATTCGAATTTAGAGTATTCAAAATGAAATTCAAAGGAACTAAACTAAGCTAACAATTTTTGAAAGTGGAAAAATGGTTGAATAGACTACTATATTAACACCAAATCTCTATTCACATGAATCAACCTTCATGTTTATCCACTTTTTCATACATTTGGAGGTGAGATGAATACCTGAAAATCAACAAGAGAAATAGAAGAGGTGAACAGTCAACAACAGAGCAACAGAGCAATACCCAGCTTCAATCAAACAGTGACCTCACAGGCAGAATGCAAAACCAAGCAGGTGAAACCAGAAAATACCAAATATGCAGGATTCAAACAGTTTTCCAAACAAGAAAGGCAGGGGACTCAGAATTCTCTCAATGTGTGGTTTCAGTGTTTGTTTTTCAGTATCTTATGTGTGCTCTCAAGTCTCCTTATGAACTCTATATCCTGATATTTCAACTATGAAATTCTCTCAAACTTCATGTGTTCAATTCTTACTTAAACTCTTAGAATTTTCAGCCTTTTCTTTCAGTATTTCAGGGTATTTTTCTAATTTTTAGACTCTCTTTCTCTATCCAAATGCTCTCAATTCTCCCCCTTTCTATCCTCTACTCTCTTCCTTCTTATAAGTTTTTAATACCTTTTTTTATCCGGATTTTCAGGCACCTTTAGTGGACAATCAATTATTCTATTACAGTCCTTAAAATCAGCCTTAAAACAATCTCCACTACTAATTGTCTTTTATCTTTTTCAATATCACTTAGTAGTCCTCTTTTAGACTAATCCACTAGTGCATCAATTATTACTTAGTGGCCCCCTAATCCCATTATTGACTGATTCCCCTAAGGTTAAACTATCTGAATTACGCCCCTATGATTACCCTTTCACAACCCCGGTAAATTACCCCCTAAAGTTCTAAATTCCTATAAACAATGACAAACAATTCTTCAAAGCAGACTCATTAGGTTATCAGAATTAACATTAACAGAGACAGTCAATAAACAAATATCAGTTAATATCTGACCTCTGAAATATTTAACACGATCATTTTGACAAGGAGCTAAAACACCACAAAAATACAAACATTCTGATTTCAAAACAAACCTCCCTAATACTCAAGCTAACTGATTTGAATAAACTCTAAAAATGACAGGGGCACACATTAATGATTTGATACATATAGAAGAAAAGAAGAAGAGGTAGAGGCGAACATCAGAATAAAATTAACCAAATAGACCAAGAAACATAAAGGAACTTACCAACTGAACTGAAATCAAACTCGATGCCCTGGATTTCTAATTTCATCCCAAAATAATTTTAATCACTCATTTTTTACCAATACGAGTGAATAACCTTATTTTGTGATAAAACCAACTCTAAAACTATAATCATCGTCATTAATTTTGAGTTTTAGGTTTTTGTCAAAATTAGGTCTCGTCTCTCATTTGAGATTCAACGAGTTTCAAAGGGATTCGAGGGAAAACAAATAAAGATTGGGAGATGGGAGGTTGCGGGTGTTCTAGGGTGTTAATTTGGGACTGATTGGGTAAGCTAGGGCTCAAGGGTCTGACCTTTGATCTGATATACAAGGAGTTTGGTCAAAGTTCGAAGGAAGGTGATTGGGGTTTGGAAACAGGAGAAAGAGGGGAGTATTTGGTGTTAAATTGGAGGCCGTCGGAGCCGGCGCCGCCACCGAAAGGCGGAGGGAAAGGGTGGCGGCTGGTCTCTAAGGTTTGGGTAAAGGAGGCGATAATGGAGAATGAATTGGGGGGGGGGNGAGTTTGGAAAGAGGAGAAGGAGGGGAGTATTTGATGTTAAATTGGAGGCCATCGAAGCCGACGCCACCACCGGAAGGCAGAGGTAAAGGGTGGTGGCTGGTCTCTAGGGTTCAGGTGAAGGAGACGATGATGGAGAATGAATGGGGGGGAGGGGTCAGATGGTCTTGGGTATATTAAAATCATTGATTTAATCAGGGCCGTTGGATGATTGAAATCCAACGGTCCTGATTGAATCAATAATAAAAACGAGGTCGTTTGGTTTCAGGGTGGGGCTAGACCGGATCGAGTGAAGCTCGGGTTAATCTCTGGACCATTGGATCAAGATGATTCGACGGTCTGGATTAAAAGAACCTAAACGATGCCGTTCTAGTAGGTATGGAGATGGATTGGGTTGGGGTGGGTACTGGGCCGGATTGTATTGGGTATCTGAGTATTTTTGGATGGGGTTTTGGGCTTGTGGTAGGTTTCCCCCAATTCTAATTTACCTCATCTATTTTCTTTTCTTTTCTTTTGTTTTTCTTCCTAAATTATTTTTTCCAAAATTAAAACCAAAGTCCTAAATTAAATTATAAACCCCAATCAACTTAAAAATACTAATTAATGCTTACTAATAATTATCACACATAATTAAATGATAAATTTAAAGAAAACACAAACTCGATATTAATTACTAAAAATGCAAAAAATACATTATTTGTTGATTTTTCCATTTTTCTAAATCACTTAGTTTACCAATTAATTCCAAACTGTCTAATTAAATTGTAAATACAATTGAAATATATTTTTATATTTTTCATTAATTTAACCAACGAACATGCACACACAAATGCAAACAACAGCTGGAAATAACACAAAAATTCACAAAATTGCACACAAAAGAAAAAATTATTTTGTTTTGAATTTTTGGGAGTGATTCGTGTGAGGCAAAAATCATGTGCTCACAGTGATGACGTGCATTGAATGATATTTGTGGATCAAGTTGCGCTCCACAACAATGTTAAATGATATGGATCAGGTTGCACGCCGCAATAATGATATTTATGGATCGGGTTGAACGCCGCAACAATGTTGAAATATATTGGGATCGGGTTGCGCACCGCAACAATTATTGATACAAGTGTGTACATTTTGGGTATTAGTTTTTTGTCCGCTATAAATTCCAAGCTACCCTTAGATTGTTATTCTAGATTTACTATCAATATTGTTATCTCCCCACAGCATGCTCTCCCTCCCATATTGTTTACTTGTCTTGTATCTTCGATTCCTCTGTATATATATATTTGTATAGGTTTATGTGGTAGTCCAGTCTAGCCTCATCATTACTTCGCCGAGGTTAGGCTAGACACTTACCAGCATATGCGGTCGGTTGTGCTGATGCTACGCTCAGTGCTATTTGCACAGGTCCAGGTTTCGAGCAGCAGCAGCAGCAGCATTAGTACGGGAGCAGGCCTTCAGTTTAGCGAGACTCGAGGTAGCCTTGCAGGCGTTCGTAGGCCCGGCGTCTCCCTTATTCTCTTTTTTTTCTGTCTGTTGCCTCATTGTATTCGAGACAAACAGCTTATGTTCTCTTTCAGACGTTTGTATTTAGTATTTCTTAGCCGTTCGTGAGTATTATGACACCAGTCTTGGGTAGAGGCTTATATTGACTATTTCGCATTTTGATTCAGTTTTTATAATTAAGACTTCTGCTACTATTTAATTTTGTTATTTTTATATTGTTGCCATAAATTGTTAAAAAGGGATCATGTTGTAAATGAAATGTAATTAAATTTGGCTTGCCTAGATTCTACGAGTAGGTGCCATCACGACTCTCGAGGGTGCAAAAATTCGGGTCGTGACAAGTTAGTATCAGAGCACTAGGTTATATAGGTCTCACAACTCATAGACAAACTTAGTAGAGTCTAAGGGATTGGTACAGAGACGTCTATATTTCTCCCCCAGAGGCTACAGAGTTAGGAAAAGTTTCACATTTGTTCTTTCTTGTCGTGCGATTTGCTTTCTCAATGCTGATTGAATTTTTACTCTGTTCTTTCGTAGATGGCGAGAACATGCACTTCCTCATCTTCTGATCAGCAGTTCGAGCCTTAGGTAGCTCCTGCTAGGGGCAGAGGACGAGGCCATGCTAGAGGCCAAGGTAGGGGCAGAGCTCAGCCCCGAGCAACAACACAAGTGGTAGAGCCTCAAGTTGACTTTGATGAGGAGGTTCCGAGCCCAGTCGCAGCAGTTCCGTTGGGCCCAGTTCAGGTCCCAAAGGGGTTTATTGCTACCCCAGTTCTTTAGGATGCCTTGGTCCGGTTAATAGGCCTCATGGAGAGTGTCACCCAAGCAGGGTTGCTTCCTGTAGCACCAACCACTTCTCAAGCTGGAGGAGGAGCCCAGACTCCTGCTACACGTACTCCGGAGTAGGTAGCTCCCCAGGGTCAGGTTCTAGTGGTTTAGCCAGCTATGGCATTTCAACCGAGGGTAGTTGCTCAGACCAGCGATGGCATGGCTATGTCTGAAAATGCCTTGTGGAGGCTAGAAAGGTTCACCAAGAACTTCACTACTAAATTTAGTGGTGCCTCTTTTGAGGACCCCCAGGATTTCATATATAGCTGCCACGAGGTTCATCGAAACATGGGCATTGTTGAGTCCAATGGAGTTGATTTTGCTGCATTTCGCCTATCTAGATCTGCCAAGACTTGGTGGAGGGATTTCTGTTTAGCTAGACCAGCAGGGTCGCCGTCTTTGACTTGGGATCAGTGTTTAGAGTTGTTTCTGGAGAAGTTTCTCCCTATTACTCAAAGAGATGCTTATCGAAGGTAGTTTGAGCGCATCTAATAGGGTTCTATGACGGTCACTTAGTATGAGACCAGGTTTATCGATCTAGCTCGCCATGCTCTTGTCATACTTCCCACCGAGAGAGAGAGAGGGTGAGGAGATTTATTGATGATTTGATTCAGCCGATTCATCTCCAGATGGCTAGGGAGACTAGTAGTGAGATCAGCTTTCAGGACGTGGCCAATGTGGCCCGCCAAGTTGAGATGGTCCTGTCACAAGGAGGTGGTCACGGGGGAGAAAAGAGAGCCCGTCACTCCGGTAGAGATTCATATGGTAGAGGCCATCATCCTAGGCCTTTTCAATCGGCCCTTCAGGTTTCTCATGGTACATCAGGTGGCCATGGTTCTCAGGCACACTATTCTGATCAGCAGTCATTCAGTGCACCGCTAGCTCCTATCAGCGCACTGCCACTTCAGAGTTTCTGTGGAGGTCATTCAGGTCGCTAGGGCCAGCCACAATTTCCTCAGCCACATTGTTCAGAGGGATGTTACGAGTGCGGTGAGTATGGTCACATCAGGAGGGCTTGCCCGATATTGAGGGGTACTCAATCGCAGCAGCAGGATCCTCATCCTATGATTCAAGCACCAGATGCTCCACAGCCAGCCAGAGGTGGAGGTAGAGGTCATAGAGGTAGAGCTCAGACCGCCCGGGGCAGAGGTCAGCTAGCAGCAGATCGACCTAGGGATACAGTTCAGGGTAGTGGGGCCCAGCCCCTTTGTTATGCTCTTCAGGCTAGGCCCGAGGCTGAGGCTTTAGATGTAGTCATCACAGGTACAGTTCTGGTTTGTGATCGAGATGTTTCGGTACTATTTGATCCAGGGTCTACGTATTCATATGTTTTATCTTATTTCGCACCATGCTTGGTCATGCCTAGTGATGCTTTAGGTATTCCTGTATATGTGTCTACACCAGTGGGTGACTCTATCGTGGTCGACCGAGTCCATTATTTTTGTATTGTAGTGATTGGGGGTCCTGAGACCCGTGTAGACTTATTACTCTTAGATATGGTTGAATTTGATATCATTTTGGGTATGGACTGGTTATCACCCTATCGCTCTATCTTGGACTGCCATGCTAAGACTGTGACCTTAGCGTTGCCAGATATGCCTCGCTTAGAGTGGAGAGGCACTCCAGGTTATTCTACTCGCAACGTCATTTCGTACGTGAAGGCTCGACACATGGTCGAGAAGGGGTGTCTGACCTATTTGGCCTATGTTTGTGATTCCAGTACTGAGGTCCCTCCTAAAGATTCTGTGCCTGTTGTCCGGGAGTTTCCAGATATTTTCCCTTCAGACCTGCCGGGTTTGCCACCCAACAGGGACATTGATTTCTGTATTGATTTGGCTCTGAGCACCCAGCACATTTCTATCCCGCCATATCGTATGGCCCCATTGGAGTTGAAGATGTTAAAGGACCAGTTGCAAGATCTGCTAGAGGAGGGTTTCATTAGACCCAGTGTTTTGCCTAGGGGTGCGCCAGTGTTATTTGTTAAGAAGAAGGACGGATCGATGAGGATGTGCATAGATTGTCGGCAATTGAACAAGGTAACGATTAAGAATAAGTATCCACTGCCGAGGATTGATGATTTGTTTGACCAGCTTCAGGGTGCCAGGGTATTCTCTAAGATTGACTTGCGATCTGGCTACCATCAGTTGAGGATTAGGGCATTCGATGTCCCTAAGACAACTTTTCGCACTCGATATGGGCATTATGAGTTCTTGGTCATGTTATTTAGGTTGACCAATGCCCCAACATCATTTATGGAGTTGATGAACCGAGTGTCCAGGCCATATTTGGACATGTTCGTGATAGTATTTATTGATGATATTTTGGTATACTCCCACAACCAGGAGGAGCACGAGCAACACCTTAAATTGTTTCTTCAGACTCTGAGGGATAGTCAGTTATATGCCAAGTTCTCCAAGTGTGAGTTCTGGCTGAGTTTAGTAGCATTTCAGGGTCACGTTGTATCAACAGAGGGTATTCAGGTGGACCTGAAAAAGATTGAGGCAGTCAAAAACTGGCCTAGACCAGCATCTGCTATAGAGATTCGGAGTTTGTTTTGATTGGCAGGCTACTACCATCGGTTTGTGGAGGGGTTTTCATCTATTTTAGCCCCGATGACCAGGTTGACCCAGAAGGGAGCCCAATTCAGATGGTCAGACGAGTGTGAGGTGAGCTTTCAGAAGCTCAAAATAGCTCTGACTACGACACTGGTATTGGTTTTACCCAAAGGATTTGGGCCTTATACCGTTTATTGTGATGCTTCCCGTATTGGGCTTGGTGCACTGTTGATGTAGGATGGCAAGGTTATTGCCTATGCTTCAAGGCAGTTGAAGATTCATGAGAAGAAATATCTAGTGCATGATTTAGATTTGGCAGCTATTGTTCACACCTTGATTATTTGGAGGCACTATTTGTATGGCGTGGCATGTGAGGTGTTCACTATTCACAAGAGCCTTCAGTACTTGTTCAAGCAAAAAGAATTGAATTTGAGGCAAAGAAGGTGGTTGGAGTTGTTGAAGGACTATGATGTTACCATTTTATATCATCCGGAGAAGGCCAATATGGTGGCCGATTCTTTGAGTAGGAAGTCAACCAGTATGGGCAGTTTTGCTTATATTCCAGTAAGTTAGAGGCCGCTTGCTTTGGATTTTTAGGCTTTGGCCAATCAGTTCGTGAGATTGGATGTTTCTGAACCCAGTTATGTGTTGGCTTGCACGGTCGCTCGTTCTTCATTATTGGAGTGTATCCATGATCGGCAGTTTGAAGATCCCTATTTGTGTGTCCTTAGAGACACAGTGCAGCGTGGAGGTGCTTAGCAGGTTACCTTAGGTGATTATAGAGTTTTGAGATTGTAGGGTCGAGTATGTTCACCTAATGTGGATGGACTTCGAGAGGTTATATTGGAGGAGGCTTATAGTTCCCGGTACTCTATTCACCCGGGTGCCGCAAAGATGTATCAGGATTGCGGCAGCATTATTGGTGGTATAGAATGAAGAAGGATATTGTTGCATATGTGGCTCGATGTTTGAATTGTCAGTAGGTTAAGTATGAGCATTAGAGGCATGGTGGTTTGTTTCAGAGGATTGAGCTTCCCGAGTGAAAGGGGGAGCAAATCACTATAGACTTTGTTACCGGACTTCCGTTGACTCGAAAGAAGTTTGATGCAGTTTGGGTCTGTTACACCCCGCAATATTACGTCAATATTACGTCCCGCAGTATTATGTTATGACAATGTTATGCTCTGCAGTAATAAATTACGACGATGTTGCACCCTGTAGTTTTTTTGTAAATTTATCGTAAGGTAATTGATATCAGTACAAGGAAACGATAATTTGAGGATTATAAGGATTATGCTATTTCACAGGTGATTAGTAAATTCATGAAGGTGAAAGGGGAAGCAAGTGAAAGGAAACGAATTTTCGTCCAAGTTTGGCATGTTGGGATAAAATACGGCCCAAGTTAAAATACTCGGTATTTATGGACTAGTGTCATACGAGGTACCACATGACCATGATAGTAAGGTGTATAAGATATGTAAAAAGTGAGTAGTATTTTAAGTAAGTGGGAATAATTCTCAATTATGCGGGAAATAAATTAATTACCGGGTAACAAAATATTACCCGGTTAACTAATAAGTGGATAAATTTAATCAACCATCCCAAAGAGTATCGTGGCAGCATGCCACATATTAAAAGAATGACTCTTCAAGTCATTTCATTATGTGGCAAAGGTATACAATACTTGGCAGATTTTAAGGAAAATGAGTCATCTGCTACATCTCTTAAAAGGCTCCAGCAAAGGAATGTATATTAATATCATAGAAAAAGACTTTCATTCAAGAAAGTGATTACGTCATTGGCAAAAGATATTGGATAGCATTCTTATTCCTTCTGGGCCGACGTTCATTGATGTTCTCTTGGAATGATTTCAATTTGGACGTTGGCTTTAAAAAAAAAAAAAGAAGAAGATTGTACGAGCTGAATTATCTTTAAGAAGTTGGAGGATATATTAACGCTATTGATAGAGGGTTTCTGCCAAGGAACGTAAGCAATATACTTGTTCAAGTCCTAAAACTCCAAAGACTCAAAAATGACGTTGGTCACTTTCAGAAAAGGGAAAACATGAAATTCCTTCTAAATTAAAAAGGATTAGAAGCTAAGGAGTCTCCATTTGAGGCCAACAAAATCTGTTCTTGGTTTTAAAACCAAGAACTTTGATGCAGAATGTTTGGTTCCAAGAAATTCGTTCCAGGCTTCATCCAAACGTCCAAGCCAAGTTCCTTCCAATTTCAAGGAAATTCAGTGTAAATTCCGCAGAAGCAATTCGTTCAAATAATTCTAGGAACAGGTATGTTAAGACACTTACTTCTTTCTTTTGGCATGATCTAAAGTGACATGAACATAAACGGTACGCAAATTCAAAATGGATCTACTCCTAGAAACTAAGATTGTCCATGTTGTTCTTTCCTTATAAAGTTATTCTAAACAAGTGTGTATGATCCTTAAATCCTACTAAGGTTCATATTGATGGTATG
>MU669412.1:22737-41482 GCA_026770625.1 Nicotiana glauca
GTCCCGTGTATATGATGATATAACAAGAAAGATATGTTACGTAGGTGCTCGATTGAATAAGGTACCGGGTGCCCATCGCGGCTCATCGATGTGGGTTGTGACAGGGTCATTGTGGATAGGATGACCAAGTCAGCGCATTTCATTCCTGTGGCAGTCTCCTATTCATCCGAGAGATTAGCTAAGATTTATATCCGGGAGGTTGTTTGCCTTCATGGTGTGCCGACATCTATCATTTTGGACCAGGGTACGCAGTTTACCTCATTCTTCTGGAGGGCAGTTCAGTGAGAGTTGAGCACAGCATTTCATCTCCAGACAGACAGTCAGTCCGAGCGTACTATTCAGATTTTGGATGATATGCTCCGGGCTTGTGTTATTGACTTTGGAGGTTCGTGGGATCATTTCTTGCCTTTAGCGGAGTTTGCCTACAACAACAACTACCAGCCGAGCATCCAGATGGCTCCTTATGAGGCTTTATATGGTAGGCGGTGTTGGTCTCCGATTAGATGGTTTGAGCCGGGAGAGGCTCGTTTGATAGATACGGATTTGGTTCAAGAGTCTTTGGACAAGGTCAAGATCATTCAAGATAGGCTTCGTTCAGCTCAGTCCAGGCAAAAGAGCTATGCAGATCATAAGGTTCGAGATGTAGCTTTCTTGGTTGGTGAACGGGTATTGCTCCTAGTGTTGCCTATGAAGGGCGTGATAAGATTTGGGAAGAAGGGCAAGATTAGATTCTTGATCGAGTGGGAGAGGTGGCTTATAGACTTGCATTTCCACCTAGCTTATCAGCTGTGCATCCAGTTTTTCATGTATCCATACTTCAGAGGTATCACGACGATCTAGCCCATGTGTTAGATTTCAGCACTGTCCAGTTGGATAAGGACTTATCTTATGAGGAGGAGCCGGTAGCTATTCTGGACCGGCATGTTCGTTAATTGAGATCCGAGAGTTTTCCTTCTGTTCGTGTTTAGTGGAGAGGTCAACCCCCTGAGGCATCGACCTGGGAGTCCAAGTCTAATATGCGGAGTCGTTATCCTCATCTTTTCCCTGACTTAGGTACTTCTTTCTTTTGTCCGTTCGAGGACAAACGGTTATTTTAGAGGTGGAGAATGTGACGACCCAAAGGGTCCATCACTTGTTTCCTTACTCTTTCTGTGCTTCCAAGGCCTTGAAAACCTAATTTAGAGTTGCCTCGATTTACGTGCGCAGTCCGAGCGTGTAGCCGGAAAGCTTAAATATGAATTCTGTGTGAAAAATGCTAAATTTTAATATTAATATGAATAAATTTGACTTTGGTCAATATTTTGGGTAAACAGACCCGTAACCATGATTTGACAGTCCCGGAGGGTCAGTAGAATAATATGGGACTGGGGCCTATGCCCGGAATCGAATTCTGAGGTCCAGAGATCGAGAAATGAATTTTTGTGTGAAATTATTTTCAGAAAATATTTAAGGGAATATGAAATGAAATCCGATTAGGACGTATTAGTATCTGGCTCGTATTTTGGTTCCGGTGCGTGGTACAGGTCTAATATGTGATTTAAGCGCTTCCTGCAAAATTTGGTTGAAAACGGACGTCGTTTGACATATTTCGGACTTAAAATGGAAATTTGATATTTTATGAAAACTTGGAAGAAATTATAAATTTTGAGGTTTAATTCGATGTATATGATGTTATTTTGGCGATTTGATCGAACAGATAAGTCCGTAAGATGTTTTTGAGGTTATGTGCATATTTGGTTTGGAGCCCCGAAGGCTCGGGTGAGTTTTGGATAAGCATCGGAGTGCATTTTAAACTTGGGAAAAATATGGTATGAACAGGATGCGAAGGCTGGTTCGCAAATGCGAACTCCCAAATGCGAAGGCTGGTTCGCAAATGCAAAACCAGCCCAGTCCTGACAAGGATCGCAAATGCGATATTATTCTTCGCAAATGCGAAGGTCCAGGGTTAGCAAATGCGATAACTTCTTCGCAAATGCGAAGGTCCCCTGATATGCCTGTCTTTGCAAATGCGAAGCAGAGATATATTGGTCGGGGTTCGCAATTGCGAACCCCAGTTCGCAAATGCGACATTAGAGACCCAACAATTTTATACTTAGTCGAATTTTAAGTCATTTTTCACCCCACTTTCAAAATACAACTCCTTGGGCGATTTTTCAAGAACGATGTGAGCACGTGATATTTGCCCTATGTGAATTACTCCCAGAAATTCAAACAAAATAATTTCTTTCATTATTTTACAATTGCGTGAATTTTTGTGGCATTTTATGTTAATTGTTGGCATTTTGTTTGCACATTTTAATTCATAAAAATACAAAAATATTTGACCTCTGCACTTAGGATTTTAATTCTACATTTTAGGATTAATTAAGAAAGTAATTGTTTCATAAAATTGAAAATCAAAAAATATTTGTTTAAGTTGCATTTTTAATTTTTGATCTTGATTTTGAGTGGTGTTTCTTTTGAATTTGTTTTGTGATAATCATTATATGTGTTCAATTAGTTTTAGGATTAGTTGAATTTTAGGAATTAATTTTAGTTTCAGTTTTAAATCAAAAGAAAATTAATTAAAAGGAAGTTGAAAAGAAAAAAAGGAAAAAGGGAAATAAAATAAAAGGAAGAAAATTTGGGCCATTTTTAGGATTTTCCCCGGGCCTGTGACGACCCAAATGGGTCATCACCTGTTTCCTCATTCCTTCCGTGCTTCCGATGCCTTAAAAACCTCACTTTTTCTTGCCTCAATTGGTGTGCGCAGTCTAGGCGCGTAACCGGAAAGTTTTTATGTTGAAATATGTGACATGTATGAAAAATTTGAAGAATTTTGATATTAATATGATTAAAGTTGACTTTGGTCAACATTTTGGGTAAACGGACCCGGACCCGTGATGTGATGGTCCCGGAGGTTCCGTAGAAAAATATGGGACTCGAGCAGTGCCCAGAGTCGAAATCCGAGGTCTAGAACCTGAGTAAAAGAATTTTTCTGTTAAATTGTTTTTCTGAAATTATTAAAAAAAATGGAAATGAATATTGATTAAAAGACTATGGTATCGGGCTCGTATTTTTGTTTTGACGCCCGGTACAAGTCCTAAATATGTGCTAAGCGCTTTCTGTGAAGTTTGGTCGAAATCAGACGTCATTTGACATGTTTCGGACCTAAATATCTAAAATTTGAAGTTTATGAAGTTTGATGAAAAAGTGATGATTTTGAGGTTTGATTCATTGGTTTTGATGTTGTTTTGGAGATTTGATCACTCGGTTAAGCCCGTATGAAGTTGTTGAGTTAGTGTGTGTGATTGGTTAGGAGCCCGATGGCTCGGGAGTGCATTGGAGGTGGTTCGAGGTGTTTTTACACTTAGAATGGTAGCAGATTTTTTTCTGCAATTTTTGCCCAGTGAATTCCTTCTTCGCGTTCACGGCCTTAGGATCGCGTTCGCGTACCTTCCCCTATTTCTTTCTCCACGTTCGCAATAAAGTCCTCACGTTCGCGAAGCTTTAGGCCGCTCAGGCCGCCCTTCTTCGTGTTCGCGTGATGCTAGATGCGTTTGCGTAGGCCAATTTTCGGGCACCCTGTATTTTCTCTTCGCGTTCGCATCCCTCGTCCGCGAACGCGATGCTTGCCAACTTCTGTTCTTCGCGAACGCGACCCTACTGTCGCGAACGCGTAGGGTAATTTCACCCAACGATATTTAGTCATAAAAACAGAACCATTACGGGATTATTCCCATTTTTCATAAACCTTGTCTTCTCCACAGCACATAGGTGATTCTTAGAGCTATTCTTGACCAAAGCTTCATAGGTAAGTGTTTCTAACTTCATTCCCTCTTAATTTCTTCAATTAATCACTAAATTCCTAGCCCTAAATTATGAAATCAAAGTAGAAATTAGGGGTTTTGGGTAGTGTTAGGGTTTTGGGAATTTTGGGTGATTCAACCTCAATTTGAGGTCGAATCTTAAAAAAAATTGCATATTTGAACTCGTGGGGTTATGGATGAATAGGTTTTGGTCCGAGCCTCGTGTTTGGACCATGTGGGTCCGGTGTTGAATTTTGGTATTTTTGGAAGAATGCTAGGAAATTCATATTTAGGCTATGAGATGTTGCCAATGAGTCTTTATTGATATGATTGAATTAATTATGCCTAGATATCATTGTTCCGGAGTCGGATTGTAAAGGGAAGGCGGTATTTGAGGATTGATTGCTATTCTTTGGACCGAGGTAAGTGTTTGATCTAACTCTGGCTTGAGGGAATATGATTAGAGTGTTATTAATTGCTAATTGCTAAATGATCGAGTACGGTGTATAGGCATGGTGACGAGTATCTATACACCGGTGTCTAGCATGATCGTGTGTCCTTGTTTGTACTTATTCTGATATTTTTGGGACTCTTCCATGCTAATTGATGAATTCTGCATAATGTGAAGAGTACGAGGATTAGATATGAATTGTAGATTCTTTAGAGTGTTGGCTCGAACGATAAAAATACTATTAAGTAAGAAATGAAAGAAATGGAAAGAGATATGATTAATCCCTTACTGGGATGGTTTGAGTATATTGATTATCTCCCTTGCCGGGATGTGAAAGTTGTTTTTGTTGCTCCCTTGTCGGGATTTAGCTGTTTATCTGTGTTTTCCCTTGCCGGGATTATTTTTTGTATTATATATTATGAAATGGGATTGTGTGACACGCCGACCACTGATATATTATGAAGTGGGATCGTGTGGCATGACGACCACTTATATATTGTGAAATAGGATCGAGTGGTACGCCTACCACGTGACATTATGAAATGGGAACGAGTGGTACGCCTACCACGTGATATTATGAAATGGGAGCGAGTGCTACGCCCACCACATGCTATTATGAAATGGGAGCGAGTGGTACGCCTACCACGTGATATTATGAAATAGGAGCGAGTGGTATGCCTACCACGTGATATTATGAAATAGGAGCGAGTGGTATGCCTACCACGTGATATTATGAAATGGGATCGAGTGGTATGCTTACCACGTGATATTTTGAGAAATGGGATCGAGTTGCACGCCTGCAACGAGGGGAAATTGAAACAAGTGAAAGTAGTTTGTTTTCCCTTATTCTGTGTTAGAAGAAATCAGATGTACTTTCCTTGTTATTCTTGATATTCCATTTTATCTGCTACCCCATAAGCATGTTCCTCTCCCAGTTATAATTGTTAACTTTCCGCTATTATTTTGTTGTACTTATATATATATCTGCACAGGTTATTCTGGTAGTCCGGTCTAGCCTCGTCACTACTTCGCCAGGGTTAGGCCAGGGACTTACCAGCACATGAGGTCGGTTGTGCTGATGCTACACTCTGTGCATCTTTTTGCACAGATCCAAGAGCACCTTTTGGACCACAACAGTAGTATACTGATCGGGAGCTGACTTCAGTCCAGGGACTTAGGAGGTAGCCTAGCTGGCGTTCGCAGGCCAAAGTCCCTTTCCATATTTTTTGTTTGTTTTCATTTTACCGAGACAGACATTATGTATTTTCTATTCAACCTTGTTTGTAGCACTCGTTAGTAGTTCGTGAGATAGCGACTCCAGTCTTGGGTAGAGAAATATTAACTTCCGTATTTTTGGTTTTTAGTTATTCATGTTTTAAAAGACTTCCGTATTTAATTAAAGGCTCGTTATTTTTATTCTTATTGTGTTGTTATCTGAAGTTGTTTAGATGTTTGGCTTGCCTAGCTCCAACAGTAGGCGCCATCACGACCCCCGATGGTAGGAAATCTGGGTCGTGACAAGTTGGTATCAGAGCTCAAGGTTACATAGGTCTGCTACTCAAGGACAAACTTGGTAGAGTCTGAGGGATCGGTACAGAGACGTCTGTATTTATCCCCAGAGGCTACGGAGTTAGGAAAAGTTTCACTTTTGTTCTTTCTTTTCGTGTGATTCTATTTCTCAAATACTGATTGTCTTTCTACTCTGTTCTTTCGTAGATGGCGAGAACACGTGCTTCCTCTTCTACCGCGCAGCAGCCCGAGCCCCCAGCAGCAGCTCCTGCAAGGGGCAGAGGCCGAGGTCGTGCCAGAGGCCGAGGCAAGGGCAGAGCTCAGCCCCGGGTAGTAGTTCCAGAGGTGGAGCCTCATATTGACTATGATGAGGAGGTTCCAGCCCTAGCAGCTTCGGTGGGCCCAGCTCAGGTCGCAGGAGGGGTCATGGTCACACCGGATCTTCAGGATGCTCTAGTCCGATTGGCAGGATTTATGGAGAGTGTCGCTAGAGGGGGCATACTGCCAGTAGCACCAGCCACTTCCCAGGCTGGAGGAGGGGTTCAGACTCCTGCAACCCGTACTCCGGAGCAGGTAGCTCCCCAGACTTATGTCCCAGTGGTTAAGCCAGCTGTGGCAGCTCAGCCAGGTATTGTAGCCCAGGCCGACGATGGAGCAGCTATGTCTTCGGATGCCTTGTTGATACTTGATTGGTTCTCCAAGCTCTTCACCACCACTTTTAGCGGTGCTTAATCAGAGGATCCACAGGATTTCTTATTCAGCTGTCATGAGATCTTTAGGACCATGGGTATTGTGGAGACCAATGGGGTCAATTTTGCCACCTTCCGGCTTGCAGGATCCGCCAAGACTTGGTGGAGGGACTATTGCCTATCTAGACCAACAGGGTCTCCAGCATTGACATGGGATCAGTTCGTGGAGTTATTTTTGGAGAAGTTTCTCCTAGTCACTTAGCGGGAGGCACTTTGCAGGCAGTTTGAGCGCTTCCATGACAGTTACACAGTATGAGACTCGATTTATTAATTTGGAACGCCATTCTATTATGATACTCTCCACAGAGCGAGAGAGGGTTCGGAGATTTATTGATGGATTGATTCAGCCGATCCGTCTCCAGATGGCTCTGGGAGCTGGTAGTGAGATATCCTTTCAGGAGGCGGCCAATGTGGCCCGCCGAGTTGAGATGGCCCTCGCACGGGGAGGTGGACAAGTGTCGAATAAGAGGCCTCATCATTCTAGTTGGTTCAATGGTACCTTGTCTGGAGGTAGGGATTCTTATGGTAGAGGCCATTCACCGAGGCCCTTTCAGTCAGCTCTTCAGGTTTCTCATGGTACTTCCGGTGGCCGTGGCTCTCAGTCTCAATATTCTGACCAGCAGCTTTTCAATTCACCATCAACACCTATCAGCGCACCACCACTCCATTATTCTCAGCAGCCGAGGGCTTGTTTCACGTGTGGCGACATGAGGCACATTGCCAGGTATTGCCCTTGAGCTTCTGACAGCTCTCAGCAGCAGGGTCCTCACCCCATGATTCAGGCATCAGGTGATCCACAGCACGCCCAGCCAGCCAGAGGCAGGGGTAGGGATCATTTCCATTCCCTAATTCATGAACGGCCACGGTGCAATAACCGGATGTAACAACTCGGCAGGTTGGTGCATATGGTTACCGTACCTATGGCATTTGTCACATTTAGCTACTAAATTCGTTCCTTCTTCTTCCATTTTGGGCCAGTAATACCCTGCCCTAATCAAAGTTCTTACCAGTGACCTTCCTCCTGCGTGGTTTCCTCAATGTCTTTTATGTATTTCCCTCATTACATATTCCATTTGAGAAGGTCCAAGGCATCTTGCTAAAGGGCCACCAAACATCTTTCGATAAAGGTTACCTTGTTTTAAACAATAACGAGCTGCCTTTTTACGAAGTGCTTGTGCTTTTGCCTTGTCATCAGTTACGGTACCATACTATAAAAAAGCTATGATTTCATTTCTCCAGTCCAAAGTTAGATTATTAAAATTTACCTCATTCTTATCAGGTTCGAGAACCGAGTGAAATAAGTGAATAGCTGAGGCATTGGCATATTTCGTTAGATTAGCTGCGGATGCAAGGTTTGCTAAGGCGTCTGCTTTGACATTATCATCCCTTGGGATTTGGATAACATTCCATGATTGGAATGTTTTATCAATTCCCTTACCTTTTCCAAATATTGTTGCATCCTTGCCTCCCTGGCTGTGTAAGTCCCTAGAATTTGATTAACCACGAGTTGAGAATCGCTTTTAATCACTACCTGACTTATTCCAAGTTCTCGTACCAATTCCAGACCTACAATCATAACTTCATACTCTGCTTCATTATTAGTTACGAATTGACATTTAATGGCTTGCCTAATAGTTTCTCCTGTAGGTGGTACCAAGACAATTCCTAATCCTGCGCCTTTAATATTAAACGATCCATCAGTAAATAAGGTCCAAACCCCTGGGTTTGCTCCATTAAGTACTTGAATTTCTTTTTCCGCTTCTACTTGCATCCCTTGGCTAAAATCAGCCACGAAATCTGCCACTACTTGGGATTTTATTGCTGTTCTAGGTAGGTAAGTAATTTCATATTCACTTAATTCTATATCCCACTTAGCTAACCTCCCTGACAATTCATGCTTATGCAATATATTACGTAATGGGAATGCAGCTACAACAGCAATTGGGTGACATTGAAAATATGGTCTCAATTTTCTAGATGTCATGATTAGAGCTAATGCTAATTTGTCTAACTGTGGATATCGTGACTCAGCATCTAACAAAGATTTACTAATATAATAAATAGGAGATTGTTTACCTTGTTCTTCTCGTACCAAAACTGCACTTACCGCAACTTCTAAAACTGCAAGGTAGATAAAAAGTCTTTCCCCAGTTTTAGGTTTGGCTAACAGTGGTGGATTTGCCAAATATGTCTTCAAGTTCCTAAGTGCTTGTTGACATTCTTCATTCCATTCAAAATGATCTTGCTTTTTGAGGGCTGAGAAAAATTTGAAACATTTTTCTAATGACTTTGAGATGAATCTCCCCAAAGCTACGATCCTTCCTGTGAGCCTTTAAACTTCTTTTTTATTTTAAAGTACATCCGAAATTTCTTCAATAGCCTTAATTTGAGCTGGGTTTACTTCAATACCGTGGTTAGAAACAAGAAAACCTAAAAACTTTCCTGATGCTACACCAAATGCACATTTTTCCGGGTTCAATTTCATATTATACGTGTGCAAAATTTCAAATGTTATAGATAAATGTGGAATATGATCCCTTGAATGCAGAGTTTTAACTAACATGTCATCCATATATACTTTATGGTTTTACCTAAATGTTCTTGAAACATTCTAGTAACCAATCTTTTATACGTTGCACCTGCATTTTTAAGACCAAAGGGCATTACCCTATAATAGTAAGTTCCCCTATCTGTTATAAAAGAAGTTTTTTTCTCGTCTTTTGGATCCATTTTGATTTGATTATAACCTGAGTACACATCTAAAAAACTCAACAATTCATGCCCTGCAGTTGCATCAATTAATTGGTCTATATGTGGCAAAGGAAAAGAATCTTTTGGACAGGCTTTATTAAGGTCCGTGTAATCCACACAAACACGCCACTTACCATTTTTCTTGGGAACCACAACAGTATTAGCAAAACAGTTGGGGTATTTTACCTCACGTATTGACCCTATTTTGAGCAACTTCTGAACTTTCTCTTGAATTACCTGATTCTTGAAGGCTCCTTGTTTCCGCTTCTTTTGCTTGACCGGGGGATATGTTGGGTCTTAATTTAATTTATGAGTCATAACCTCCGGTGGTATCCCTGTCATGTCAGAGTGGGACCAAGCAAAACAATCTAAGTTAGTTTTTAAAAATTCAATCAACTCATGTTTTACCTCTGGTCTGAGATTGGCCCCTATATACACCTTCCTTTCGGGTTGGTTTGCAAATAACACCACAGCTTCGAGTTCTTCTATTGTGGTTTTGATGTTCTCATTTTCTTTGGTTCTTGAATAGTATCTGGTCTTGAATCCACATCTATTTTTCCTTCCTCAATTAAGGTTGAAGCAGCTCCCTCCTTAACTGAATCCTGTAGTTGTGATTTGGCTTCATCTTGAACAGTTGAATCTATAACGGAGTTTATACTCCTAGATGTTTTCTGATCGCCCCTAATTTGGAAAATTCCCCATGATGAGGGAAATTTGATAACTTGATACAATGTTGACGGAACAACGTCCATATCATGGATCCATGGCCTCCCAAGGATTATGTTGTAAGCCATCTCCATATCTACCACCTGAAACTTAGTATCTTTGACAACACCTTCTGCAAAGGTGGTGAGGATCGCTTCACCCTTGGTGATAATGTTAGAGTTATCAAACCCTGATAAAGTATGTGCCTTTGGAACCAACTTGTACTCAGCTTGCATTTCACGTAACACTCGTACCAAAATAATATTTACCGAACTTCCTGGATCAATCAGAACACGTTGAACGTTAGTATCATGTACGGGTAATGATATTACCAGTGCATCATTATGTAGGGTCATGAGGCCTTCTGCATCTGTGTCATTGAATGCAATATTCTTCTCCTCCAGCACGTGTCATAGCCTCTTTCCATGAGTGATCATCATTTTGGATATTTTGTTGGCTGCGGTATACGAGACACCATTGATATCTTCTCCTCCACTTATAACATTGACTGTTCGTTTCAGAGAGGGCGGCTTCGGGGGCTCCTATCTATTTTTCATATATGCTTGTTTACCTTTTTCACTGAATAATTCAGTGAGATATCCTTGCTTTAACAAATGATCCACCTCACTTTGAAGAAATCTGCAATCTGCGGTTTTATGCCCGTGATCATTATGGAATTCACACTAGTGATCTGGGTTTCTTCTACTTGGGTTTTATCTCATCTCCTTCAGTCACCGTACCTTATCTACCATGCCTCTTAAAATAGTCACGAGCTCAGAAGTGGTCACATTAAAATTATAGCCACCAAACCTTGCCTTCAAACCTCCATCATCATCTCGCTGTCCACGTGTGCCTCGATCATTGCTGAACCTTGATGAAGAGCCTGATTCCCTGGGCTTATGATCGTACCTTTCTTGTTTTGACCGCGAGTCTTTACCCACAGGTCTCATATAAGGATCGTTCCTATTTTTACCGGATCTCCTTTCATTGTCTACACGCCTTGAACTTGTTTTCTTATCTGTCTTTTGTCGCAAGATAATGTCTTCCTCGATCCTCATCTTCGTGCTATACCTATTATAGACGTCGTTCCACGTTGTTGCTGGGAATTCTCGAAGACTTTCTTTGAGTCTCCTCGTGGCTTCTGAACTTCTCTCATTCAGATTGCTAGCAAAGGCTGTGGCTGTCCAGTTGTCACATACTCGTGGTAGCAACATTCTTTCTTGTTGAAATCTATCTACAAATTCCCTCAATAACTCGGAATTCCCTTGCTTGATTTTAAAGATGTCCTCCATCCTCTTTTCAACTTTTTGAGCCCCCGAATGTGCTTTAATAAACAGATCTACAAGCTCGGCAAAGGAATTTATAGAATTTTCAGGTAAAAGAGAATACCAGGTTAAAGCTCCTTTGGTGAGTGTTTCACCAAATTTTTTGACCAGGACTGATTCGATTTCTTGCTTAGTCAAGTCATTCCCTTTGACACCTATGGTGAATGCAGTGACGTGATCTCGTGGGTCTGATTTTCCATCGTACTTTAGAATATTAGGCATTTTAAACTTCTTCGAAATTGAGACGGGGCGGCACTTGGCTTCCATGGTTGTTGAGAATATTTGTCTATGTCTACTCCTTTGATCATGGGCGGTACTCCAGGTATTTGTTCTATGCGTTCATTTTGCTCCTTAAGCTGTTTCTGCAAGGTTAGTACGAGATTTTATAAATCAGAGTTAGCTTGATTACCTGGGTCTCCTTCTTGTATTTCACTGGGAATTCCTCCACTTCCTGAATTAACCAGTCCAGAGCGGAGGTTCTCTAGAATGTTATTGTTATTGTTTGGAGTTGGTGTTAGCAGGGCTGCGGGTAACTGGTTAACAAAGGCTTGAAGGGCTTTGCTAACTTGAGAAGAAATTATTTTTTGCAACGCCTCATTCATAGTTTCGACGTTGTTGAGTTGATTCTATTCATTTTCCTGAGATCCTTCGAGGGTGCCTTCACGAGATCATTGTGGGGAGCCTCGTGGAGAGCCTTGCGGTGAATCTCATGGAGAACTTCCTTGAAGTTGTTGGCTTGTCTGAATTTCTTGAAGGCCTGGGGTGTTGTCGTTGTTGTTCGACATGATTGATGTGAACCAAGAAAATCAAGTAGAAATAACGTTGATTATCAGATTCCCGGTAACAGAACCAATTTGTTTAACCAAAAAATAAATTTTTAAACAAATCTAGAATATAGAAGAATCAGGTTACTGATAATCGAAAAATAAATAAAGAAAAAAATTTATAAGTGCTCAAATATGAAAGCTTGTAAATCAAAAATATATTCCATTGATTACATGTTTCTCCTTTTATAGGTTTCTTGGAGAATCTCTGAAAATGTACGTTACATCTAAGCTATAATGATGCCATTATGAACATTTAATGACATTAGATGCTATGTTACACAATCATCATATTGAATCCAAATATTCCTCAACGGCTCCAGTACTTGTTTCTCTTGTAATGACGTGTATCTTCATTCCCTTATGTGTCCAGGTTCATTGTCTTTTCATATCTCTTACATAATTGCGCTTTAAATAGGTCTTTGTTCCCGTATCTCTTTTTCACCCCGTTGTCCCATACCTCTTCTTGTCCCTTTACCTCGTATTTCTTTTTATCCGCATTAGCTTAGGCTTTTTGACCTAGTCATAGCCTATAAGTAATTCCACGTGTCATGCCATGTTATTACTCATTCATATATTTAATTTTTCCCAATATACACCCCACCTCCATTTGACATGTCTTGTGCCTATTGATCAACATCCAAGACTTTGTCGTGTACAAATTAAACCGAACCAAGAGTATGGAAGGGAAACGAATCTATTCACATTCCTAGATTGAAAACTGCCACTTACTCAATACTCATCCTTATTTGCAAATATTAAACTTTAATCTTAAATACTGATGAAATATTTTTTTTATGAAGACTACTATTTCAAGTGAATTTAACGGATTTTTTATTCATAAATATTCAATTATTTCCAGAAGAAATTCATGTTCAACCACAATTTGATCTTTCAAATATTTTTCTAACTTCGTTTTTAATACTATTTTTCCCTTTGACTTAAAGAATATATTCGTTTTTCTTTTACTTATTCACTTTCGCATATCAAGAAAATTTTTTTTTTTCCGTTTTATCCTTATTATTGTTTGACCAAAAGATATTGAAACCTTTTTGATTAAATCAATTAAGGAAATTGAAGAGGTAAATCTTAGCCAAACATAGTACATTCCATATCTACAGACAAATCGAAAAATGATACATAAAATGAAGTAGAAGCGATAAATTATCGAAGCCTTTCATTTCTTCTTTCCCCAATCGGTGAAAATGACTGTTATACATATTCATTGGAAGATTTGAAATTGGTTTACTTTCTCTTTACTAAGGAGATTACATAGGAAAAAGATAGAGAAAAAGCCCTCCCTTTCTAGGAAGGTCTTATCCCTATATATAGTCATGGAATCATTGCCATGTATTTGGGCCATAACCCCCTTCACTCCGTATCCATTTTTGTCGTTCGATGAATACGTGGTTTGGTATAAATAATTTCGTCTTTCCTTATCTCATTGTTTGGACGTAGTCCCAATTGGGTCGACCACAACGGTCAAATTTTGACCAATACAGTTAGTCCCTCCGTCTGTCGGGGTCATCCCTTGTCGGGCCCGGTAGGCGGATAATGATTTTTGCTTGTCTAGGAGAAATCTGATTGTCTGCCCCTTGGGTATGATTTTCAGAATCAAGTAGCATATTGTCACCCTTTCGATATCTTTGAACCGTTGCAGCCGTTTCGAAATAGAAACATCATTTAATCTTGAAACGTTGTTCGTGGTTGTTGCCATTATGACACACGTTCCCAGGGGATTGAACCATTTTGTGTCCCCTCAAATTCGATTGGCGACTCTTGGGTTTCGAGCTTGGGGAATTTATGTCTCTTATAAATAGGAGGAGTGCATCATTCGAGCGCCACACTTCCGTACCTTTGCTTGAAAGAACTTTGCGAATTCTCCTTTCTCTTAATACTTTGAATTTTTGACTTTCTTCGGTTAGCCAAGGACTTTCAAGTTTTCTTCTCTTTTCCCCTTTCCTTCATCAAACTGATACAAATGGATGGTGATTCTTCTCATGCTGACCTTCCCACCACAATTCCGACCAATGGAAGGGTAGAATTGCCATAAGATAAGGAGGTTCCGTCGGTGGCTAAATCTTACCTCAGCCTGGGAAGGCATGGACTGATTTCGAAAGTCCCACTGAAGAAGAACCGGAACCTGCTCCCTTCGTCATAAATGATGAGGGGATTGCAAACTTGAGAACTAAGTGGGTAATTCCTCCCTATGTCGAAATAGTGCCGGCGGTGGGGGACGACGTAGTCTATTTTGACCGCCCAGGGTATTGTGCATTCTATTCCTACCCCTTTATTGTTGGTTACACACTTCATCTCCCTCTCTTGGTGGTAGATTTCTGCCGCTTTTACGAGGTATGCCCTATTAAACTTACATCGTACTTGTATATATTGTTCTTTATGCTGCTCAAATTTGTGAAGCTTGCCGGTCATGAAATCGCTTTGAGGCACATGCTCAATATCTTCTCCCCTCAACTCATCAGTGGCAAGATGATTCATATGCTCCATCGAGGGTCGAAGAGCTTGGTGGTAAAGATGGACGAAAGAGTTAACCATCGATTTTACGAGAACTACTTTTATGTGCGGACCGAGCATCTCGTGGCGGATCCTACAGGATTCCTTGAGAAATGAAAATTTTCACGTAAGTCCATATACTTTGGTCGAAATGACACCCAATTGCCTTTCCATTGAGTAGTACTAAAACAGTTTATGTTTTTTACAGCTCCGAAACTACCTCCTACACCCGTTCATGGTATCCGCGAGTGGGTGAATGCCATCCTTCCTCATATGGCGAGGGTCCACACATGGTCGTCCTTCTGTGAGAGATAAGGACACACGCCCCTTATTGGTGAGTAATATTATTTTCGTTCGCTACTCTTCTTCCTTCCTCCTCTTTTTTTTTTATTTCTTATGTAATGTTCATCGATGCTAGGGAGAGTATGGAGAGCGAGGGCTCCCCCATTAGCCGTTCGTCAGCCTTTATCATTTGCTCAACCAATTTCAGCATCTAGTGTCTGACCTTCATCAAGGGGTGCCTCAGTTGAATCTACGATCGCGGTTGTACGTACGGCAGCTACCCCTCGAGCTAGGACTCCAACCCTAGTCATTTACCTAGCGGAGGGACCTTTCATGCCACGGAAGGGTAGGGGAAATCAAAGAGGCGGAGAGTCAAGACTGAAGTGGCTCATGTGGTTGTGATAAATCTAGAGGAAGACCTTTCCTTGATAGGGTCAGAGGTGGGAGTAGGTTCCATTCCACCCGTAGAGATAGAGCCACCGTTTTATCTGCCCCTCCAACAGAGATCCCGACCACTATGATTGACCAGCAACCTGCCGCGATGAGGGGTTAGACCCCTAAGACCAGAGTTACTGCTTTGGACGGGCCTTCATCTTTTGTGCCGGGTTGTGCTTCCTCGTTGATCACAGAGAGGGGAAAGGATGTCATGGTCGATAATTACGAATATGAAGCTGACCTTGATCCTGATGATATTCGGATGTTTGAAGAAGGTCTTACCCGTTCGATGGTTCATGCGGGAAGTATGTCCTGTATTCTGTAGATCTCATCGGATATCAATCTCATGGGGGATACGGAGGACCTGGTGCCGCAGTTTGACATCTTGTGCTCTGCTACTGAGAATGCGGCTCTTCGAGACGTTCTCGATCTTGATTTGATGCATGAAGTGGCTGCTATGGGCTTAAGAGTACGTTACACTTTTCTTTCATATTTCTCTCGTTTTTCTTGGTGACATGGTTTTAACTCATCTTCTTATTTTTAGACGTACATGGTGTAAATAGAGAGTGCTCGTAGGGCCAACATTCGGTCCAAGAATTTCTTGAAGATGCTGGAGAAGTATCGGCACTATCGCAACAAGTGCCATGAGATGCACGAGCGGCTGAAGCGAACCCAGGCAATCGATCTCTTGGCAAAGAGTTGGAGAAGAGGGATCAGGAATTGATGCAGGCTATTCGTAGTAAAAGTGTACTCAAGGAGCAACTTCGTGCAAAGGACGAAGAGCTTGAGTTTGGCAAAAAGGGTTGTTGCAGAGTGTGAATATCCTCAGGGGAAGCTAAGGTCGATGTAGTATGAGATGGATCAGAATCTTATCATGGTCGAGGCGATGAGTGTGGAGTGGATGGGAAAATTGGCCAAGTTAGAGAGAAAGGTTATCGGGTTCAAGAACATCGAGACCGCCTGGTCATCAGCGCTGGCGAGGGCGAAAGCTCTGGAAAACATTATCCGCGTCCTCCGATCAGAGCAGGAGTCAGAGAGGGAGACGGCCACGCTAAAGGAAGTGAGGCCCCAGGAGTGCATTGGTGAGATCAATCAGGAGGCGTCGTCCTTAGGATATCGGGTCGATACCCTTGAGTCTAAAAAGGTGAAACTGTTGGCTAAAGTCGAATCTTCCTCCGCCGCTGTTCCCCGTCATGTGTATGAGCTTTGGGTTCAAGTTGAAGCCCAGCGTGACATATATAAGAACTTTTGGGAGACGTGCAGTATTGTTGAGGCCGCATATGAAGGAGCTCGGGCGAAGTCACAAGAGGCTCGTGTCAACTGTAGATATGACTCTACGACGCCGGATGCTGATGACGGCGCAGATAATGGGGGAGAACTTCCTGGAGATGGAGGTGATGGTAGCGGTGATGACACCGAGTAAAAGAATATTGTCTTTGTCTGTTTTCTGTCTTTTTTTTATTCGCTATTTGTTGTCGTTGTTTCTTCTTTTTTTTTTCTCTCCTTTTTTTTAGATTTTTGGTTCGGGCCGTATGTAATCTACGACTGTTTTCGTGGTGACTTTGTATAAAGAGGAATTTTTCAGCCCTATGTATTTTTTCCTTGTTTTGCTCTTCGTAACTTTGGTGCGAAGCAGATTCCTGTATGACGAGTTCCCTATATTTTGGGAGTTGAGTGTCACGCGAGTTCAATGGGACCTTGGCGATGGCTTTGGCTGGCGAGACGATATTTTCGAACTTGTGGCGAGATGTTGTCCCATCATAGTCCGAATGGTATCGAACTATTTTTCTAACAATGACTTTAGACATAGGGATATCACTTTCGGGTTCATATGGAAGTATTATCCCGTCGCGAGTCCTAGTCTTTCTTTTCCTTTCTTTTCCTTGATAAAGTATTACCCTGTCGTCATTCGATCGAGATCGATTTTTTTTTTTGGCGAAGGCCCTTGGCCTTAAGGGAATTATTTCAAACTTTCATCGAGACATTAGCCCGTCGATGTTAGATCGAGGTTGAACTTTTTCTTTTTGGCGAAGGCCCTTGGCCTTAAGGGTGTTATTTCAAACTTTCGTCAAAATATAAGCCCGTCGATGTCGAACCTTTTCCTTTTGGCGAAGGCCCTTGGATTTAAGGGAGTTATTTCGAACTTTCATCAACATATAAGCCCGTCGATGTTCGATCGAGGTCTAACTTTTCCTTTTGGCGAAGGCCCTTAGCCTTAAGGGCGTTATTTCTTTCATCGAAATATAAGCCCGTCGATGTTCTATCGAGGTCAAATTTTTCCTTTTGGCGAAGGCCCTTGGACTTAAGGGCATTATTTTGAACTTTCGTCGAAATATAAGCCCGTCGATGTTCGATCAAGGTCGAACTTTTTGGCGAAGGCCCTAGGCCTTAAAGGTATTTTGAACTTTCATCGAAATATAAGCCTGTCAATGTTCGATCGAGGTCAAACTTTTGTTTTTGGCGAAGGCCCTTGGCCTTAAAGGCGTTATTTCAGACTTTCATCAAAATGTAAGCCCATCGATGTTCGATCGAGGTCAAACTTTTCCTTTTGGCGAAGGCCCTTGGCCTTAAGGGTGTTATTTCGAACTTTCGTCAGAATATAAGCCCGTCGATGTTCGATTGAGGTCGAAATTTTCTTTTCAGCGAAGGCCCTTGGCCTTAAGGGCGTTATTTCAAAGTTTTGTCGAAATATAAGCCCGTCGATGTTCGATCGAGGTCTACGAATCTACTTTTCAACCAAAAAAACTTCACATAAAAACGGACATTGGAGTAAAAATTTATGACTATTTTACCCTGGACTGTCCAGGCTGAAACCGGGTCGCAAACCGGGTCGGGTCAAACAAGTGGTATAAGTCAGTAAACTCGACTTTGAAGACCTCAAAACATTTTATTTCAGTCCCAAAACAGTGAGCAAGCTAAAGAGAGGGTTCCATGGTGTTGTTGAGTGATTAAGGTGTGTTTTTAATTATTTTTACCGTTAAAGTTTGCCCCCGTACCTAGAAACTCATTCTCTATGCTTTGCAATCGTTTCCCCATTCTATTAGCTGTGTTTGGAGCTATTTTTGGAAGATAGGAATTTTTTTTTCTTGCTGGTTCTTCAGGCTTTATACTTGTTTTGTCAAGGTAATAATCTTGGGTCTCTTTTATGATCGTTTTTACAAAGTTCTACAGACGTTTCGTCAAGTTAGGGTCATATGGCGAATATGCCGATTTAAACTCAATTATGAACTGTTTATAGGTGCGTATAAGCTGCATATATATAATGTTTTCAAAATTTAGGACGTAAGGAAAAACTTTCGTGAAGGAACTATAGGCATTCAGACATTCGTTGGAAAGGTATGTTAAGGCTAAGCTCCATTATTCATTTTTGCACGAATTCTTGGAAATTCCTAAGACGCCAAATGTGATATTTTAC
>MU669412.1:50674-113150 GCA_026770625.1 Nicotiana glauca
GAAAGAATATATCGAAAGGGAAGGTAATAGGAACAACAACAGACATTAAATAAAGTAATGATATTCCACGAAAAAACATCAAACACATTGTAATATTTTTCGTCATCAAGAAAGTACCCGTGATAATGATGATCGAAGAAATTGATACAGTTGGGACATATTTATGACATATCATTAATCTCGATTTCCTAATTTTGATGTTGATGTATGCGACAAAGATATGATAATTTGTGAAAGTTTGAAGCACTAGAAGTTTCTTGTAACTTTTACTGTAGACACACCAACCCATTGCAATTTGATCGTGGTGTTGCATTTCACCGAGTTTTCAAACGAAGTAGTTAGAGAACAGTAGGGGAAAAAAGAGTTTCGTTCAATCATAAGCTCAAGTCCTGAAACCATGCATTTTAAGTTTTTGTTACGTACATAGTTATTTATTCGAAAATATACAACTATGTTTTTTAAGGAGTGCAACTTCTTGCTATCTTTTTCTTTTCATGTTAGTATTGATAAATGTTACACACTTGGACTACATTTATAGTTTTGGCCCAACCGGAGAAATCAGCTTATTTTGAGAAGCGTTTTTGAAAAAAGTACTTTTGGAGAGAAGCAGATTGTGTTTGACTAATTATTCTGAAAAACACTTTTGAGCAATAATTTGTGTTTGACCAAGCTTTTCAGAAAGCGCTTTTAAGTATCAAATTACGAATAAGGACATGAATAGATTTACTTTATAATTAATATTATAAGTAAATAAATAATCTCAAAATTTTGTTATTACATGCAATAATTAAATCTTTTTATTTTATTTAAGTATAATATGAAAATAAAATTAAAGTACTCAATTCTTTTAATATAAGCTAAATATATTAAAAATCATTCAACAAATATAAAAGCATTCATCCCTAAAGTAACTATATATTAGAAAGCTATCCTAAAAATAAGAAGAAATATTTATAAATTTATATCCTAAGTATTAGGTTCAACGGTTATTTTGGTATATACTATATTTTTTTAAGGGCATTTTTGGTAAGAAGAAAAGTCAAAACTGCTTATGCTTCTGTTTTTGGGAAGAAGCTACTTTTTTCTGCTTCTCAGAAACTGCTTCTGCTTCTTCCCAAAAGCACTTTTTTCTGAAAAAAGCTTAGCCAAACACCTAAGTTAAGGAAAAAAGTATTTTTGGGAAAGAAAAAAATACTTTTGGCCTCTTGAGAAGCTTGGCCAAACAGGCTATTAGATGGGGTTGGTAAAAGAAACAAAGAGGAAAAAAATGAAAAAGAAAGAAACATTTTCCCTGGGCCTCAAAGCAGTTTCTTTATTCTCTTTTGGACATATATTGTAGTTGCATCAATGTTCGGACATCAATTTTGTTGGATATTTCAACCTCTGCTTGAATGGAAAATGTGAAGTTAAATACTACTACTACGTAGTATTTCCCCATGAACATCAAATACTTCTTTTAACATCAATCAAATATTATATAAAACTTATCCAAGAAAACCTTTTATGTTTGTCTGAATCAAGATAATACTTAACAGGTAGGTCTGAGGGTGACAAGAATAACTCTTTCTCCCTTAGATATATAGTATCTTCCATGCTCAATTTGTACTAGACGAAGGTGAATTTGCTACTTTACGCCAATGTTACATGCAGTCCACTCCATTTATTCTTTTATTTTTTGGTAATCGTGATGTATGAGCTAGCTATTTCATTGGATGCTTGTTACATTCAAATTATCTAATAGGAGTATTTTTTTTTGTTTGTCTATATATGTCAGAATTTGAACCTCAATTTTTTATAATTTTGACATACTTAATTCATTGGACTTTGAAATGTAAAGATTTGCTTATGGTGAATCATACGAACAAGGCCTTTTCTGTGGAGTTGATCTTGCGAAAGCTAAATATATAAGACAAATGGTATGTGTGTGAAGCAAATTGAGGAAACGGAGCAATATATACTTTGGCAAATGACAAGTGAAGAATATCTCTTTTTGTTCTATTAAAAAATAATAATTTTAATATCTCAAAAAGAATATTTAAATTGATGTCTAGGTTCATCCTTTTAATCTGTCTTTATGTGACCAATAAGTTTGAATATATATTAATATGTGTAGTAGTAAAATAAAATAACTTTAAACATAATATTTTATTAGCATTTAATGGTAACAAAATCAGTTATGTTTTTGTAACTTTGAATTTGACCAAAGATTGGACTTGTATGACCATTTCCTTAAACGTCTATTTTGATAACATCTCATTAACTTTGATAATAAAGTTTCTTTGGCTTTAAATGATTGTAACGTTTGATAGCATGGAATCCTTAATGGATTTTAACGTTTTTCATTACATCAGATGTCTATCTCCTTTTGAACTATATATATAAAGCTATCTATTTGTGTTCATGGAAGGATAGAGTGAAAAAAGTTACTAAAACTTTTCTTCCATTTTTTTTTGTGCTGGGTTTTCTTCTCATAAATCCTTGTTATTTCTGCTCCTAGTTATACTAGAAGAGCTTGTTGAATCCTGGGGGATACGTCTAATATTATTCATCTCGGTGTGGGCGAAATATCCTTAAGGACAGTATCTTTGACACGCCTCAAGCTAAACCTTTTATTCTCCATAATCATCCAATTTTTTCCAACAATCTTAAGGATATACGTTGTTATTATGGATAATAACACTGCTAATGTTGTTGTTGCTACTACACCCACTACGCCTATTGTTTCTATTGTTGTTCCATCGCTAAATACATGTGCCAAATCTTTTTTCAATGTTTTGAAAATTGCGGGCAAGCATGCTGTTGTTGACAAAGGAAAAAAAATTGCAACTAGAAGCAGCCTTATGGAGGACAACAACTGTCAGAAAAAATCAAGTAACAGGTATGACGAAAGAAATAATTATAAGTCCAAAGCCAACAATCAAAGCTTTAAGTAAAAAAGCAACGGCTTTGTGTGTGGAAAATCTGGCCACTATGTTGCTCAATGTCAAAAAAAAGGTTGAGAATGACAATCCCACTAAGGCTAAAGTAAATTTTACTGAAGTCAAAGTGATGATATAATTGTTGCGGTTGTTTTCAAAGTGAACCTTGTGGCCAATGTGAAAGATTGAGTGTTAGATTCTGGTGTCACTAGGCATATATGTGCTAACAAAAATGACTTTGTGTCTTACACCCAAGTTGAGGAGGGAGAAGAAGTTGTCTATCTTGGTGACTCAAGAACTATTCAAGCTCTTGGAAATGGCAAAATTCTTCTCAAACTCACATCTGGCAAAACTTTGGCATTGAATGAAGTGCTGCATGTTCCTAGTATTCAAGCCAATTTAGTTTCTGTGGGATTATTAGAAAAAGTGAGGGTGAAGGTTTCTTTTGAATCTGATAAGGTTGTGTTGACCAAGAATAATAATTTTGTTGGCAATGGTTATTATAGCCATGACTTGTTTGTACTCAATGTTATGAATGAAAATGCTAGTTCTTCTGCTTACTTGATTGATTCTTTTAAATTAAGGCATGCTAGATTCGGATATGTTAGTTTATCTTATATTAAGAAAATGCATTCTGAAGGTCTTATTTCAAATATTAATTTTCGAATATTGATAAGTGTGAAGTTTGTGCAGAAGCTAAACAAGCTCAGAAATCATGTGCTTCAGTATTTAGAGAATCTGAATTATTAAGTTTAATTCATACTGATTTAGGAGACTTGAAACAAACTATGACTAGAGGAGGGAAAAAATATTATGTGGCTTTTATAGACGATTATTTTTCTAGATATACAAAAGTTTATTTGTTGAGAAATAAAGATGAAGCTTTTGGTAAGTTTTTAATTTATAAATCTAAAATAGAAAATCAATTAGATAAGAAAATCAAAAGAATTAGATCCGATAGAGGTGGTGAATTTATTTTGTTAAATGATTATTGTGAGAAAGAAGACATAATTCACGAGATAACCCCGTCATATTCTCCACAATCAAATGGTGTAGCAGAAAGAAAAAATAGGACCTTAAAGAAAATGATGAATAACATGCTTGTCAGTTCTGGTGCTCCGGATAATCTTTGGGGTGAAGCCATTTTATTTGCTTGTCATTTACAAAATTGAATTCCTTATAAGAAAACGGGTAAAACTCCTTATGAGTTGTGGAAAAGGTATCCACCTAATTTAAAATATTTGAAAGTGTGGGGGTGCCTTGCTAAAGTTATGTTGCCTGATCCTAAGAAAAGAAAAATAGGACTAAAACATCTGATTGTATGTTTATTGTGTATGCTGAAAGCAGTGCAACATATAGATTTTTAGTAGTCAAAAGTGATGTACTTGAAAACAATACTATTGTTGAAACAAAAAATGCTGAATTTTAAAAAAATATTTTTCCTTTAAAATTTGAGAATATTTCTGATGCTCCTATTATTCCAAGTGATAATATTTCACATGTTCCAATTGTTCAAAATGATTTTGAAAGTGAGGATTTAAGAAGAAGCAAAAGAGCAAGGAAAGAAAAATCTTTTGGTAATGATTTGTATACTTATCTTGTGGGTAATGATCCTTTAACATATTCTGAAGCTATTTCTTCTTCTGATGCATCATTTTGGAAAGAAGCTATTGATGTAGAATTAAATTTAATTTTACAAAATAAAACTTAGATTTTAGTTGATTTACCTCCGGGAGATAAACCCATTGGTTGTAAATAGATTTTTAAGAATAAACTCAATCCGGATGGTTCCATTGATAAATATAAAGCTAGACTTGTTGCAAAAGGTTTTACCCAAAAACAAAATATTGATTATTTTGAAACTTATGCTCTTGTAACTAGAATTTCCTCGATTCGTGTTTTACTTGCCTTCGCTTCTATTTATAGAATTTTTATTCACCAAATGGATGTTAAAACTGCATTTTTAAATGGTGATTTGGAAGAGAAAATTTACATGGAGCAACCTGAGGGTTGTATAGTGTCTGGCCAAGAAAACAAAGTTTGTAAATTGCTAAAATCTTTATATGGTCTAAAGCAAGCACCTAAATAGTAGCATGAAAAATTTGATCAAATATTGATTAATGATGGTTTTTCATCAATTGAAGTAGATAAATGTGTTTATACAAAATGTGTAGATGGTACATGTGTTATTATTTGCCTTTATGTGGATGACATGCTTATTTTTGGTTCTAGCCTTGATTTGGTACATGAAATCAAAATTTTCTTTTCTTCTAATTTTGAGATGAAAGACATTGGAGAAGCTAGTGTTACTTTAGGCATGAAAATTATAAGAGATAGCAATAGTTTGATGTTGACTCAAGAACATTATGTTGAAAGAATTCTTAAAAAATTTGATAATTTTGATATGGTACCTGTAAGCACTCCTTATGATGCTAGTAATCAATTAAAAAAGAATAAGGGAGATACTATAGATCAAAATAAATATGCTAAAGTTATTGGTAGTCTAATGCATTTGATGAATTTTACTAGAACTGATATTGCATATGTTGTGTGTAGATTGAGTAGATATACTCAAAACCCAAGTCATGATCATTGGAATATATTAGTAAGAGTAATGAAATATTTGAGAGGTACCATGAACTATGGTATTAAATATAGTGGATTTCTCACTGTACTAGAAGGATACAGTGATGATAACTGGATCTCTGATTCAGATGAGACAAAATCCACTAGTGGTTATGTGTTCACCCTCGTTGGGGGTGTTGTGGCATGGAAATCAGCTAAACAAACTATAATAGCTAGATCTACCATGGAACCTGAGTTTGTGGCATTGGAATTAGCTGGCAATGAGGCCGAGTGGTTAAAGAACATTTTGGCGAGTATTCCACTAGGAATTAAACCGACACCTTCTGTGTTGATGTATTGTGATTGCCAAACTGCAATAGCCATTGCCAAAAATAAATCCTTTAATGGGAAGAGTAGACATATTCGATTGAGACAAAATGTGATAAAGCAGCTGTTGAAAGATGAAATTATTTCCATAGATTATGTGAAGTCAGAAGTGAATTTGGCCGATCCTCTGACTAAACCTTTGGGAGGAAAACTAATATCTGAAACATCGAGGGGAATGAGACTTTTGCCAATTTGAGTTATATCAACTATCATGGTAAACCAACCTATGTGATTGGAGA
Organism: Nicotiana glauca; assembly: GCA_026770625.1. Taxonomy (NCBI): domain Eukaryota; kingdom Viridiplantae; phylum Streptophyta; class Magnoliopsida; order Solanales; family Solanaceae; genus Nicotiana; species Nicotiana glauca. Next base: position 56,784 of record MU669412.1, read on the forward strand.
TCCCATGAAGTAGATTCATATGGGTAATAACAAGTCATTAGTTGATCAAATGTGCACTATTAAATTATATCCCTTCATATGGTGTGTGTGTATATAGTGCAAAACTGCAAGGAATGAGAGGCTGAGTTATTTAACTCTTAATCTAAAAATCCATAGCCTTTTATAGGTGGTGTATTATGCTACAGAATACACTTGATGGATGGACCTATATGAGTGTGGAGTGGGGCCGCTCCTATGAAATTTATGGCAAAAAATTTCTCGAGCACTCATGAAAACCAGGCACGCGCATGGCCTATTAGCGCAAAACCGCGATAAACAACAAAGTGTGTAGGGCTATAATGTGATAGATAAAACACTAAACTTACAAAAGAATTCTTGGTTCATAAAAGTTTTGAACTTTACCAATTGTTCCGTAAGTTTAATCTTATTTTTATCTAAGTCTGGTTCATAGTCCAAGAGACATCAGATGCGACGCGTTTTGCTCATTTATGAAAACCCAGCAAAATTCTTTATTTAATTATGATATTCTTTTTGAGCTATGTGGGGGATTATTAAAAAATAATAATTTTAATATCTCAAAAAGAATATTTAAATTGATGTATAGGTTCATCCTTTTAATGTGTCTTTATATGACCAATAAATCTGAATATATATTAATGTGTGTAGTAGTAAAATAGAATTACTTTAAACATAATATTTTATTAACATTTAATGGTAACAAAATCAGTTATATTTTGTAACTTTGAATTTGACCAAAGATTGGACTTGTATGACCATTTCCTTAAACGTCTATTTTAATCACATCTTATTAACTTTGATAATAAAGTTTCTTTGGCATTAAATGATTGTAACGTTTGATAGCATGGAATCCTTATTGGATTTTAACGTTTTTCATTACATCAGATGTCTATCTCCTTTTGAACTATATATATAAAGCTATCTACTTGTGTTCATGGGAGGATAGAGTGAAAAAGTTAAAACTTTTCCTCCATTTTCTTTTGTGCCCCTAAATCTTTGTTGTTTCTGCTTCTAGTTATACTATACTAGAAGAGCTTGTTGAATCCTGAGAGATACGTCTAATAATTCATTTCGGTATGGACGAAATATCCTTAAAAACAATATCTTTGACCCGCCTCAAGCTAAACCTTTTATTCTCCGTAATCATCCAATTTTTTCCAAACAGTTTCAGGTGGGATAACATGCGTGCTATAATGTTATGTACTGGCTGCTACTATTTATTTCCTTCACAGCGGCCTAACACTTGCAGCAAAACTAATTTCATAAAGATTTACTCTACTTCTACAAGCATGGACTTCAGTATAATATTTAGAAAAGAACAAATTATCAACGAAAGAATGCACAGTGCTCACAGCATTCCAGATTTGGCTACAGAGGTACAAGAAGAGATAACACAACTCCCTATACAGCATGTTTTCCATTTTCGAGAACCTACATTGATACGAAAAAAAGAAGATGGCACGTAGCAGGAAGATACTCTAAATGATGTTTACATGTAACCATAAGGCACAGATTATGAAGCTTGAAAGAATGAAAGGGAAATCTATCTTGTTCTACAACTGTTCATCCTTATGATAACTTCCTGTGATGGCTGAAAACATTGTTGATCCTTTTGATAATGACTGCTATTGGTCGAGTTGAGAAAAGGTCGGGTGGTGGTGGACTAATGTCTTCTCATCATCATCATCATCAAAATCAAGTCCATCTTCCCCATAATCCATTTCAACAATGATTCTGTCTTCAAGGTGCTCTTGGTGTTCAGATGACTTGACTTGTAAATATTGTCGAGTTGCAGGAGACGTATCCAAGCCCATGAGTTGCATCTCTGATTCTATCAGTGCTTCCATTTGAGCCCTCTCCTTATCTCTTGGATACGTGTAATAGAGAAAAGAGTAAATTACACAGCATAGTGCCATTGGAGTTCCTATGGAAGTGAACAACGCTTGTGCCAAAGCTTTGGCGTTTCCTCTGTCTGTAGCAATATTTTCAACACCTTCAGGGACTGGTTTATAACCGTAAATATTCTGAGCCAGTAGTCCAACAACAGGTGGAGCAAAAGACGATAGTACAGATTCAAATGATCGGTCCAGAGCATAGATACTTGTTCTTGATTTCTCAGGCACTATCTCTGCAAAAATTGGACTGTTGGCACTTCAGCATAATATGCAATCATGACACTCAATACTGACAAAGCACAATGAATGCTGACATATAACTTTCTTAAGGAAGGAACTCGATCCTCACCCTTTCCATGGCTGTGGGTCTACTTACAAATTATAACAAAATGGCTATATTTCTTTTTAGGTTTGGGAATATGATAACACACTACTCTACAACTTCATGGATCAATCATTTAACTCCTATTAATAATGTGTTTTACCTTTAGACCTTATTCAGATTAGATAATGTCTGATTTACTCCATCGACCAAAATCCCGTCTTCCACCATTCAATCAAAACAATTTTACTTGCTAGTAATAAACACCAAAAACAGAGAAACAGACAATAGAAGTCTCATATGAAGAACATTACTTGTTTGTAGCTGGAGCATTCCAAGATATGAAGAACCCTGTAATAAACAGGACCAGACCATGCGCGAATACTGAGGAAGGATCATCAGGCAACGCCAGAAGAAGGATCGCCGATAGGGGAATAGCTGAAGCTGAACTTATTTGTGCCAGGATTATCCTGCCACAATTTGGTAGACGCCGGGATAACATGTCTCCCATCCTTCCTCCAAAGAGTCCTCCAATGGAACTTCCAATCACAAACAAGCCAATAAGTACAGCAGTCTTCTCATGGGAAAGTCCAGTAAGCTCTAACCACATTGGAGCAAAGGACAAAGCTGACCAGGGAAAAGAACCAGTAACACCTTGAGCAACAATAATCTGGAAAGATCGAATCTTTATGACCGATTTTGCTTCTTGAATGAGACCTTGCACTTCCAATATGAAGGATTTACCATGACCTTCATTAGTAGCCTTTAGACGGCCATCTGGGAAGTGAGGATCATTAGCAAATAAGCGAACCAAAATACCAATGATAACGCTGACGATCCCAACAAGATGAAATGCGAGCCTCCAACCAGGAATTCCCAAAAAAGTAACAGGCGCTATCATTAAGGAGAACAATCCACCAATTATCGAACCAATATTGCTAGTAAGCTGTAGCCATCCAAATGCCATCCCACGTTTGTCATCATCAGTTGAGTCAGCTACAAGAGATTGAATAGCAGGTGCAACTATAGCTAGGCCTATCCCATTTAAAGCTCTCGATACTGCCACCTTATCAAGCAAGGGTGCATAACTTTAGGAATCCGTTGACATATCCATAATTCTAACATTTATCAGTTCGTTTTCCTATAATGCTATTCACATGTGTACATCAATGAACTACAAGTTGGGGGATGGTGGGGAGATGCTACACGCAAATGTAAACACAATCCAAAGACCTAGTGGTACTCGAATTGAAACACACTCATAATTGATTGGGGGCGAGGGGGGGTTGTCAAAAGTACCCTTATGCTTTGCAACATATCTTAATTGCGAATGACTAGAGCAAATAGCCAAATACTAGACAAGGGTATGAATGACCCCAAAGTAAAACAAAGGGTAAAAATAATATATCTAGTCTAATAGAGGAGCAAATTTGGATCAAATAAATATAAAAAATAAAAAATGAGAATTGTCTCTATGTAACAGACGGACCTGAGAGAAGGTAGAGGAGAAAGCGACGAGGAAAGTGGCGGCAGCCCAAAGAAAAGCACCATAGGCGATGACATGGGCCCGGTTATGGCGAGCAGCTAAGTAAGCAGCAAGAGGATAACACAGGGACTGAACCATGGATCGGAAAAGCGTGAGCGAGCCCAACCTCGTTGGATCAGCATGGAGTGCTTCACCAACTTCCTTATAAACACCAGGTAACAATGATTCGTCCGCCCTTTCCATTATTCCCGCTAAGTTCACCAGCACCAGTGTTAGCGTTTCTGCCTTCATTTTTCTCTCTGTGCAAAGAAAATTGTGTCAAGATTTTCATAAACCCTTTTAACTGTACAATTGATGGGAAAATGGGGATTTAGATTAAACAGTAGCTGACAAGTGGTGATGAAGAAAGTGATGACTCACCGTTGACCCGAACGAAGATGCTCCAACCTTGCGCCCATCCCCATAATGGCCCATCTTTGTTCCCAAAATGGGGACTCCCCATTACTATTCATCATTATTTTATTATTATTTTATTATTTAATCTTTTATTTTATCTCTTTATATACACTTAATTATGTTTATGTAATATTTTTATAATATTAATATTATATCTTAACTTTGGTATATAATTTTGATAAATTAATTTTCACGCGTTTATTATTTTTATGTAAAATTATAAGTTATAATTGTATAAAAATATATAATTATCTCAAAAAATGAATGGTGTAAATATAAAATATTAGATGTTGCTAAAATTGAAAGGTGTGAATATAAAACATTAGATGTTGCTAAAATTGAAAAGTGAAGATTGAAAAGACATTAAATGAAAATTCATTAAAATTAGAAATACATGACAATTGAAAATACATTAAATTAAAATACATAAAAACTGAAACTACGGTAAACAACATAATAACTTAGTAGGGACTTATGTCGTTTCCAGATACACCAAAATTATTATAGTATTGACTAAATAAAAACTGAATATTTATCTAGTATTTCAAATGAATTTTATTGTTATGTAATATGTATTAAATTAATCTTGTATCACAATAATTTCACTTTTATTTGAATTATTAGTTAATCTATAATAATTGCTTATAAATTATATTATTTAAAATTATATGGAATTTTTTTAATTATGGAAATTATAAATTAATAAAATAAAAGATGAAATTTATTTAATAAAAATTAAAAAATAAAATTGAAATGAAAGATAATAATATCATATAGAAGAGAGAGAAGAATATAAAAAAGTTTGGGGGAAAAAATGGGGGAATGGTTGGAGTAAGTTGTCCCCAAAATGGGGAAATTCCTATTTTAGGGACAAAAAATGAGGGCAAGGTTGGAGATGGCCTAACAAATTTCACTCTCCACTTTCCGGTCAATTTCGTTAGTCTTAAATATGTTGTTGATTTCTAAGGTTCCACAACATGTCTTATGAAATCTGGGATAGATTGCTGAATTTTATACTCCTCCCATATAGTTTTCAACAAAAATGGTAAAACTGACATGTCTATTATGTCCATTGGCTAACTTTATTTCCACAAAATTTTCTTTTAAAAGTATCCAACTTTTTTTATAATTAAAAAATAATTACAAGAAAATACTCATAGACTTCACACTATAATAAAAAATGACGCATGTTTTTAAATTTTTTCCAATTTAGCCTAGTACATATTTTGAAAACGCTAGCAAATTCAAAATAGGCAAAATACATACTTTACCCATCGAACTTATCCCCAAATTCCTCTTACGCCTCTTAAATGCGGGAATAATATTACACACTAAAACTTTTAAAGAGTGTCAATTACACACCACTTCAGTGTTTGACCACATATGTCCAAAGATTGCTCTTACACGCGCCGATTAGCATCTGACACGTATCAAATCGAGGGAAAAAAAGAAAAACTAAAAAACAAACTCTGCACCCCCCCCCCCAAACCCCCTCTTCTCATCTTCTCAAAGAATAAAAAAAATACAGAAAGAACCCCCCTCCTCTTCATCTTCCTAACTCCATCATCTTCTCCATCCCCATCAACTCTTCCACCACAAGAAACTTCTTGCATAACTATGTCACAACGCCAACCAGAAACTACTCCATCTCCATCCCTGCTCCGGTCGTGATGGCGCCACTCGTGAAGACAAGGCTAGCCAGACCATTTCAGAACACCACTTTTAAGTAGTTAAACAGTTCATAAGCAGTTTAAATATGTTTTAATGATATAAATTAGCGGAAGTACAACCCAATACAGCCCTAATCGAGGTGTCACAAGTCACGAGCATCTATAAGAGCATAAATACAACTACAAGGTCCAAAATGCACTGAACAGAAATACTGAACAACAGAAAGAGAGCGGTGCTGCCAACACTGGCAGTCACCTCACTAAACTCCTATAGCTCTGCCTCTAATCGGCCAAAATCCGCTACTGGGTGAATAAATACCTGCATCTGCACACGAGGTGCAGGGAGTAAAGTGAGTACTCCAACTCAGTGAGTAATAAATGTAAATAATAACTGAGCAGTAAGAAAACACGTAAAGCAACTAACATGTTGTATAGAAGCAATGTACAATCCTTTGAGGAAAAAAAACAGTGAAGCTGTGAAATCTTTAGAAATATCTTGGCTCAGTTTAAACCTCTTTTGTAAATGATATTTTCAACAGTTACGAAATGATTTCAAACAGTTAGTGCCGATAAGCATAGAAAATCCGCCCTTCAGACAATAATACCACAGTATAACAGGTAAAAAGATAAGTAAATATGCAAGATGAACACATAAAAGTTCGCCTCTCGAGCAATATCTCAAAACAGTACCAGCCCCTCTGGCTCACTCTCAAATCACTCTCAGCCCCTTAAGCTCACTCTCAGTCACTCAGCATAGTATCAGCCCCTTAGGCTCACTCTTAGTCACTCTGCATAGTATCATATAGTAACCGCTACGGCGTGCAGTCCGATCCACATCTCGCTACGACGTGCAACCCAATCCATATATCATCGACGGCGCTCACTTGGGGTGTGCAGACTCTGGGAGGGGCCCCTTACAGCCCAAGCACAATATCAATCCACCTCGTGGCATCATCACTCGGCACTCGGCCTCACATCACTCAAGCCACCTCGTGGCATATAAAGTATCTCAGGCCCTCGGCCTCATACCACTCAGCATATCCTCACATATGGCCCTCGGCCTCACTTAGTCCGAAAATCATCAGAAGCCCCTCGGGCATTTGTAAAATAGTAGTTCTCAGCCTAAAATATCATTTAGAAATATCATTTAAGTTTCAAATCTGAGTAAAAGTGGCTCAGTTTGTAAAACAATAGATATCAAGAGGACTGAGTTCATGTATAAGTCAAAACAGTGAGGAAAAACTCCCCGAAGTGTTCAAATAATTGGCACGAAATCCAAATATGGCAGTCACCCCAAATCATGATGATAGCAAACAAGTCTCAGTCAAACACGCGGTAAAATCATCAATCGGGACGAACCAAGTCACAATCCCCAGTAGAAAACGACCCCACACTCATCATCAAGCGCGTGCCACACCTCAATATAGCACTACGATGTGCAATCTGGGGCTTCAAACCCTCAGGATATCATTTACAATTATTACTCACCTCGAACCGGCGAAATCTCTAGCTCGCGACGACTTTGCTCCTCAAATAGGCCTCCACGCGCGTCGAATCTACCCAAAATCAGAGCGAATACACCACAATATGCTAAGGGAATAAAGCCCAAGCAAAAACAATCAATAACAGGCGCAAATCCCGAAAATACCAAAACACGAGCCCCGGGCCCACTTCTCGAAACTCAGAAATTTTTACATAATTTAGATTCCTTATCTTCCCACGAGTTCATACATATCAAAAGTTCTCAAATCCGACCCCAAATGGCCTTTCAAATCCCAAATCAAAAGTTCAATTTCTCAAGCCCTAGCTCTTTAATTTTGGGCTTAGTTTCCATAAATTTCTAGGTAAATTTCACAATTAAATCAAGTTTTAAGACCAAGATTATTACCTCAAGTCGATTCCTCTTGAATCCCTCTTTTATTTCCTCCAAAAATCTCCAAAAACGAGCAACCATGGGTGAAAAATGACCCAAAATCGTGGATGAAATGAAGTTATAACCTTCTGCCTAGCACTGACCTTTCCTCTATGCGATCGCGGCCCAAGGCTCGCGATCGCGAAGCACAAAATTCCTGCCTCTCAAAATACCCTATGCGAACGCTACTGGGGCCTGCGAACGCGATGCCTTTCATTCCAAACCTACGTGAACGCGAAGAACAATTCTACCGGGTCCCCAGGTCCTCTTATGCGAACTCTCCCATGCGAACGCGAAGCTTCACCATCCAACTCACTGCAATCGTGAACACCCAACCACGAACGCGATGAACAAAACTCCTCCCTCCCAAATTCCTCCTATGCGATCACAACCCCAGGATCGCAATCGCGAAGGCCAAAATGCCCCTGCAACAGTTGATGCAATTTCTGCAATTCTCAAAGTCTAAAACTTCCCGATTATCCATCTGAAATCACCCCGAGGCCCCCGAGACCTCAACCAAAAGCACCACAACTGCCTAATACGTAATTCAAACTTGTTCCAATCGTCAAAACACCTCGAACTACATCAAAACCATCAAATTACATCAAATTCAAGCGCAAGTTCTTTTAAAACTTCCGAAACGCGCTTTTGATCAAAAACCCGACCAAACGACGTCCGAATGACCTGGAATTTTGCTCACACATTACAATAACATAACGAAGCTACAAAAACTCTCAGAATTCCATTCCAACCCTCGGATCAAAATCTCACCTATCATCCGGAATTTCGCCAAAATACTAACTTTGCCTATTCAAGCCAAATCCTTCCACGGACCTCCAAAATGCATTCTGATCGCGTTCCTAAGTCATAAATCACCTAACGGAGCTAGCCAAATCATAAAAATTGCGATCCGACTCATATACAAATAAGTCAACTCTTGGTCAAACCTTTCAATTGTGACTATTCTTCCAAATTCATTCTGATTTTCATGAAAACCAAAACCAACGACCTACATAAGTCATAATGCATAACACGGGGCAAGTCATGCCCGAGAACTGGTGATCAAAGTGCAAAAGCTCAAAACGACCAGTCGGGTCGTTACATCCTCCCCCACTTAAACACACGTTCGTCCTCGAACGTTCCCAGAGTTGTTCTAGAAGCCAACCAATAGCTGAATAACCTTATCAAACATATACCCGGGGGTGATCCCACGTTACCCTATCTCGTATACGTCCGATAACACAATATACCAAAATTTCACAATCCATCCTAGTCCATAAACCGTAGAACCACATTTTCACTACCAAAATCATCCACGAGATCAAAATCTCACATCTATACTCTGAATAAGCCCGAACCAGCTGTAATGATCCATACCTGCAACCTTGGTGCCATTATATGATAAACCACATAACTCTAACGCTCGCAGCCATAACTTCTATTCACAGTAGCTACCCACAACAACCAAATACTGTAGAAAACATCTTATCAGCTAAGTCTCATTCCAACACTTTCATATACTGCCAACGATAAATGAAACACGCAATAAACCATAACCATTTCTCAAATCAACCATTCATGAAGCCATTTCTCCTCTGACAATTACCATAACAATGTTCGAGCAGAACCTTGATATTAACCTTCCAACATGCTGAAATCAAATTCGTTCATATTCATTAATGATCCCAATGATCTCCTCTAATCTAACACACCACTCTGGCGACATGACACATCAATAGAGCCCTAAGCCACAACTAGCATAATACGCACACCAATAAACACGCTCTGAACATACTCAAACCATGAAAATGACTCAAATACAAGAGTTGCACCTCAAACTCACCAGTACCACCACAACGCAAGGCTGAGAACCCATCTCACATTATAGAATAGAACACACGAATCCAACCCGCACGGTCATATCTCCACATAGCCTTGCTGCAACGCACGATCCTATCCGAACTCTGCTTCATATGAGACACCTCAAGTCACTATGCTCGAAATTGATAACCATGCACAATTTGACGTTTGGAACCAAAGTGAATCATTACACCCTCGGTGAAACAAGTAACATATAACACGCAAGCTCGATAGAACATAACCAATACGCCATTTACTAAGCAACACCCAATTACTCATCCCGCTCGACTTCCACTATGAACCCCAACAGAACCGCACCATATGCGCCCATAACCAACAAATCATAATGTCTCGCAACACAGAAAGCAACTCATAGGCCTACCTGATCACCAATAAGCTCAATAACGGTCGAATCAACCTATCTATCAATAATACAATTCGGGCCAACCAAGCCGACTCAAGCTAGAACACACACCCACATTGACCTGCCAACGAACTTCTTACCAAGGAAACGTGAAGTTGTTCCTTTCCACTACTATAACTCCTACCGGTGCCATACGATACGGTGCCCGGAACCAAATTAATACCAAAATTGACAACCTTGCCTGGCGACATACCTGGCCACAAGAAACGCATCTGAAAAGTCCCTTAACACCGGAACTAAATCAATGATAGCAACCTCTGCACTGACATCCATAACAAAGGCCCAATTAAGAAAGGCAATCCTTCCGAGCCGTCCGCTGGGTCTTTGAAATATGACCCACTCTACTAGAACATAATCCAACGTACCTCACCACTCAACCCGTGGCATTTTCGGCATAGCCCATAGCGTAATAGTCCAGAATAACCCAACATTGAGACGACCAGTCTGAACTCCAACATCACATCCAAAATCTAACATACCAGCAAAGAAGGATCCACTGGAGCCTCCAAATCCCGATAGCCGCTAAACGGTCTCGATTCACACGATCCACAACCACAACATGGCCTGAACATGAGAACTCCTAGTCTCCAACTCCATGTAGCACACAACTCGACGTACCTGATCCCAATTTTGCCGTCCAAAAGCATACCATACCTTAAATACCCTATCGTTCCACGACAGATACTCTAAAATTTCCTTGTGCCACCAAGCAAACCCGAATATCACTAGTCGATCTAACAAGAAAGTGCCGCAATACTACCGAAATGCCATCAACTTAATCACATTACCCTTTCCCTGCACATATACCATCGTCAAATCACTTCCAATTAGAAATATCAATCCCTTAACTATCTGAGGCTACCCGCTGCTTGAGAGTTTTATGAACTCCCTTTCGGAACTGAACTGTAACCTAACACACGCAAGTCTCGGTCCTCCACAACATTTCGCATATACCATACCACCCCAGGATAACATGAAAACTTTATCTCCCTTCTGAGCCACAGACACCTACGCACTCAACTACTCAAGAAATTTCCATTGGTCCCATCTAGAAGAAAAATCACTACGCATCCCATGCTCCGCATGCCCATAGAAAATATACATCTCCAAACCATGGTAAAACCCAACAAAAACTCTCCCAATTCCATTTGCACAAACCAAACTGCCAGAACTCAATCCTTTTATCTTAGACCAAGCTAAGCAAGCCGTCAAAACCCAAGATCTTTACTGCAAAATACTTGTACAAACTCATTACCTCGAACACGCACAAGGAATTACTCATATCCTAACCATACCTATTCTGTCTTCAATCAAGATACTCCATCCATCGAAATTTCCTTCTATTTTATCCTTAACTTGATATTTCCTTTTACTGTAGCACCACAATGCCTCAACCCAGGCTTACCACACGAGAACCAAGCATAAACCACACTGTCTGAAACCCATAAGCTGCTGAATACTCTCTTTAATATTCCCTGAAACACTACATTCCAGAATACTTTACTCTGCAGAGCTTTCTGCGAATCTAAATCTGTTACCTTTACTTTCCTGATACTAGTACATAGAATCCCATAATTAACATAGAAATACAAAAAATATGGACCTCTTCCACTGAAAACACAGTTTTAACCACACATGCAACTTTAAGATACCTGATTGTTCTCTGTAGATTCTTGATAAATTTGAGCCATCCTCGCAAGTCATTCACTTTTATTCAAACTGCAACTTACCTAACCTAACAAACCAGGCCACCCGTGCCTCATTGGCACTCCGATACCACAAAATGAAATCCTCATCCTCATACAACCAAGCAACTTCCTGCTCTATGCGCTGAGCATTCTTTACCAGCAACACTCTAGACATTCCGTGATTCTCATACCCTATGAAGCATAATATAACCTTTGTCAAAATTTTCCTTTACTCTAGCCATAGCTAATTCACTCGCACGCCCCAAACTGGAACTAACATAGCACCTAACCGTGCAATCAACTGCTCGCAGCAGACTCCCCCTTTTGGCTCGAAGCCATATATCAAGATACAGTCAATAGCTCATAACACTTTTACTCTATTGATGCCACAATACCATAGTGAGATTAAACTCAATCATTTTTAAGTTTGAGAAAACACAGATCATCCAGTACTGCAAATCTTCTGCAAATCTCGCATTCATCCCCGCAACAGTTAGTCCCACTCTCTTAAGCGACCCAAAATTTCAAATTCCAACACGTACCCTCCAATTACACATGAGATCTTCTAATATACACATAAGGATCACACCCCTTCAGAACACTCCATAGGAGATAACCCACCTGCTTCGCCTCAATATAACATTTATGTATACCTTCCACCGTCATACACATTACACAACCACTTAGTCTTCCTGAGTTTGAACTCATACCTCAATATGAAATTTACTTCACCCCCAACTAGGAGACATGAAAAGATTTTTCACGCACCCTTAACTCGGAGCTGCACATCCAATCATAACGGAAATCATACACTTAATATCTCATCTATTACCCAACAGATCTTCCTCGTCAGTTCCAAGTTACATAGATATATCTCGCAGTCCTATCATACTCATCACATGGCTAACCAGCCGATACTCCCACTAATAGGGACAATACCGAACATACAAGTTCAAAACACTTACTCGCACAATCAGTACCTTGGTGCTCAAGCCATAGGCAATGATCCGGCCTCAAGTTCTTCAAACTGGCCCCACATCAAACTCACAGAGATCACATCTCGCCCCTCGATCGGGGAATCACAAGCCATCAAGGCACATCTGATACTGAGCGCTCATGCGTGCATGCGTACGCGTGGAAGGAATTTCAAGAGTTACTTTTCCAAGCTGAATCAAGGACGCACGATAAGAATTCAAGAATGCAAAGTTTTCCTAAAGGTTCTACAGCATCTCGAGGATAAATATAGACGTCTCTGTATCGATCTGCGAGACTTTACTAAACATGCTCATGACTCGTGAGACCTATGTAACCTAGGCTCTAATACCAACTTGTCACGACCCAAACCCCGCTCCGGTCGTGAAGGCGCCTCTCGTGAAGACAAGGCCAGCCAGACCATTTCAGAACATCACTTTTAAGTAGTTAAACAGTTCAAAGCAGTTTAAATATGTTTTGATGATATAAATTAGCGGAAGTATAACCTAATAAAGCCCTAATCGGGGTGTCAGAAGTCACGAGCATCTATAAGAGCGTAAACACAACTATAAGGTCCAAAAATGCACTGAACAGAAATACTGAACAATAGAAAGAGAGAGGTGCTGCGAACGCTGGCAGTCACCTCTCTAAACTCCTATAGCTTTGCCTCTAGTCAGCCAAAACCCGCTACCGGGTGAATAAATACCTGCATCTGCACACGAGGTGCAGGGAGTAAAGTGAGTACTCCAACTCAGTGAGTAATAAAGGTAAATAACAACTGAGCAGTAAGAAAACACGTAAAGCCACCAACATGCTGTATAGAAGCAATGTAAAATCCTTTGAGAAAAAAAAAACAGTGAAGCTGTGAAATATTTAGAAATATCTTGGCTCAGTTTAAACCTCTTTTGGAAATGATCTTTTCAACAGTTACGAAATGATTTCAAATAATTAGTGCCGATAAGCACAGAAAATCCGCCCCTCGAACAATAATACCACAGTATAACAGGTAAAAAGACAAGTAAATATGCAAGATGAACACATAAAAGTTTTCCCCTCGGGCAATATCTCAAAACAATACCAACCCCTCGGGCTCACTCTTAAATCACTCTCAGCCCCTCGGGCTCATTCTCAGTCATTCAACATAGTATCAGGCCCTCGGGCTCACTCTCAGTCACTCATCATAGTATCATATAGTAACCGATGCGGCGCGCAACCCGATCCACATCTCCTTGTGATGTGCAGCCCGATCCATATTTCGTTGACGGCGCTCACTGGGGGGTGTGCAGACTCCGGGAGGGGTCCCTTACGGCCCAAGCGCAATATTAAGCCACCTTGTGGCATCATCACTTGGCACTCGGCCTCAAATCACTCTAGCCACCTCGTGGCATATGAAGTATCTCAGGCCCTCGGACTCATATCACTCATCATATCCTCACATATGACCCTCGGCCTCACTCAGTCCGAAAATCATCAGAAGCCCCTCGGGCATTTGAAAAACAGTAGTTCTCAGCCCAAAATATCATTTATGTTTCAAATCTGAGTAAAAGTGGCTGAGTTTGTAAAACAATAGATATCAACAGGACTGAGTTCATGTACAAGTCAAAACAGTGATAAAAACTCCCCGAAGGGTTCAAATAATTGGCACGAAGCCCAAATATGGCAGTTAGCCCAAATCATGATGATAGGAAATAAGTCTCAGTCAAATACACGGTAAAATCATCAATCGGCATAGACCAAGTCACACCGCGTGCTTCACCCCAGTAGAAAATGACCCCACGCTTATCATCAAGCGCGTGCCTCACCTCATTATAGCACTACGATGTGCAATTCGGGGTTTCAAATCCTTAAGATATCATTTGCAATCATTACGTACCTCGAACCGGCGAAATCTCTAGATCGGGACACCTTTGCTCCTCAAATCGACCTCCACGCGCATCGAATCTACCCAAAATCAGAGTGAATACATCACAATATGCTAAGGGAACAAAGCCCAAGCGAAAACAATCAATAACAGGTGCAAATCCCGAAATTACCAAAACTCGAGCCCCGGGCCCACTTCTCGAAACTCATAAACTTTTACATCATTAGATTCCTTATCTTCCCACAAGTTAATACATATCAAAAGTTCTCAAATCCGACCCCAAATGGCCGTTCAAATCCCAAATCAAAAAATCAATTTCTCAAGCCCTAGCTCTTCAAATTTAGGCTTAGTTTCCATAAATTCCTAGGTGAATTTCACAATTAAATCAAGTTTTAAGACCAAGATTCTTACCTCAAGTCGATTCCTCTTGAATCCCTCTTTTATTTCCTCCAAAAATCTCCAAAAACGAGCAGCCATGGGTGAAAAATGACCCAAAATTGCAGATGAAATGAAGTTATTACCTTCTGCCCAGCACAGACCTTTCCTCTATGCAATCGTAGCCCAAGGCTCGCGATTGCGAAGCACAAAATTCCGGCCTCTTAAAATACCCTATGCGAACGCGACTGGGGCCCTGCGAACGTGATGCCTTTCATTCCAAACCTACGCGAACGCGAACCATATGATGCGAATGCGAAGAACAATTCTACCGGGCCCCCAGGTCCTCTTATGCGAACGCGGATTCTCCCATACGAACGCGAAGCTTCACCATCCAACTCACTGCAATTGCGAACGCCCAACCGCGAATACGATGAACAAAACTCTTGCCTCCCAAATTTCTCCTATGCGATCGCAGTCCCAGGCTCGCGATCGCGAAGGCCAAAACGCCCCTGCAACAACTGATGCAATTTCTGCAATTCTCAATGTCCGAAACTTCCCGATTAGCCATCCGAATTCACCCCGAGGCCCCCAGGACCTTAACCAAAAGCCTCAACACCTCCTAGTACATCTTTCAAACTTTTTCCAATCGTCAAAACACCTCGAACAACATCAAAACCATCAAATTACATCAAATTCAAGCCTAAGTTCTTTTAAAATTCCGAAACACGCTTTAGATAAAAAAAAAAGCCGACCAAATGACGTCCGAATGACCTGGAATTTTGCTCACACATTACAAATAACATGATGAAGCTACAGAAACTCTCGGAATTCCATTCCAACCCTCAGATCAAAATCTCACCTATCAACCGGAATTTCGCCAAAATACTAACTTTGCTAATTCAAGCCAAATCCTTCCACGGACCTCCAAAATGCATTCCGATCGCGCTCCTAAGTCATAAATCGCTTAACGGAGCTAGAAAAATCATAAAAATTCCGATCCGAGCTCATATACAAATAAGTCAACTCTTGGTCAAACCTTTCAAATTCAAAGCTTTCAATTGTGACTATTCATTCAAATTCATAACGATTTTCCTGAAAACCAAAACCAATGACCTACATAAGTCATAATGCATAACACGAGGCAAGTCATGCTCGATAACTGGTGATCAAAGTGCAAAAGCTCAAAACGACCAGTCGGGTCGTTACATCCTCCCCCACTTAAACACACGTTTGTACTCGAACGTTCCCAGAATTGTTCTAGAAGCCAACCAATAGCTGAATAACCTTACCAAGCATATACACGGGGGTGATCCCACGTCACCCTATCTCGTATAGGTTCGATAACACAACATAATTAAAATTTCACAATCCATCCTAGTCCATAAACCGTAGAACCACATTTTCACTACCGAAATCATACACGAGATCAAAATCTCACATCTATACTTTGAATAAGCCCGAACCAGCTGTAATGATCCATACCTGCAACCTTGGTGCAATTACATGATAAACTACATAACTCTAATGCTCGCAGCCACAACTTCTATTCACAGTAGCTGCCCACAACAATCAAATACAGATAGAAAACCTCTTATCAACTAAGTCTTATTCCAAAACTTTCATATATTGCCAACGATAAATGAAACACCCAATAAACCATAACCGTTTCTCAGATCAACCAAAAAATGAATCCATTTCTCCTCTGACAATTACCATAGCAATTTTCGAGCCGAACATTGATATTAACCTTCCAACATGCTGAAATCGAATTCGTTCATACTCATTAATGATCCCAACGATCTCCTCTAATCTAACACACCACTCTGGTGACATGACATATTAATAGAGCCCTCAGCCACAACTAGTATAATACGCACACCAATAAGAACGGTCCGAACATACTCAAACCATGAAAATGAATCAAATGCAAGAGCTGCACCTCAAACTCACTAGTACCACCACAACGCAAGGCTGAGAACCCGTCTCACATCATAGAATAGAACACACGAATCCAACCCGCATGGTCATATCTCCACATAGCCTTGCTGCAATGCACGATCCTATCCGAACACTTCTCCACATGAGACAGCTCAAGTCACTATGCTCAAAATCGACAACCATGCACAATTTGACGTCTGGAACCAAATTGAATCATTACACCCTCGGTGAAACAAGTAACATATAACACGCAAGCTCGATAGAACATAACCAATACACCATTCACCGAGCAATACCCAATTACTCTTCCCGCTCGACTTCCACTATGAACCCCAACAGAACCGCACCATATGCGCCCATAACCAACAAATCATAGCGTCTCGTAACACAAAAAGAAAATCATAGGCCTGCCCGATCACTAATAAGCTCAATAATGGTCGAATCAACGTATCCCGCAACAATACAAGTCGGGCCAACCAAGCCGACCTAAGCTAGAACACACACCTACATTGACCTGCCAACGAACTTCTTACCAAGGAAACCTGAAGTTGTTCCTTTCCACTACTATAACTCCTGTCGGTGCCATACGACATGGTGCTCGGCACCAAATTAATACCATAATTGACAATGTTGCCTGGCGACATTCCCGGCCACAAGAAATGAATCCGAAAAGTCCCTCAGCACCGGAACTGAATGAATGATAGCAACCTCTGCACTGACATCAATCACGAAGGCCCAATTAAGAAAGGAAATCCTTCCCAGCTGTCCATTAGGTCTTTGAAATATAACCCACTCTACTAGAACATAATCCAACGCACTTTACCACTCAACCCGTGGCATTTCCGGCATAGCCCATAGCGTAATAGTCCAAAATAACCCAACACTGAGACGACCAGTCTGAACTCCAACATCACATCCAAAGTCTAACACACCAGCAAAGAAGGATCTACTCGAGCCACCAAATCTCGACAGCCGCTAAACGATGCCGATTCACACGATCCACAACCACAACATAGCCTGAACATGAGAACTTCCAGTCTCCAATTCCATTTAGCACACAACTCATCGTACTTGATCCCAATTTCCCCGTACGAAAGCATACCATACCTTAAATACCTCATCATTCCACGATAGATACTCTAAAATTTCCTCGTGCCACTAAGCAAACCCAAATATCACTAGTCAATCTAACAAGAAAGTGTCGCAATACTACCAAAGCGCCATCAACTTAATCATATTACCATTTCCCTGAACATATATCGTCGTCAAATCACTTCCAATTAGAAATATCATTCCCTTAACTATCTGAGGCTACCGCTGCTTGAGAGTTTTATGAACTCCCTTTCGAAATTGAACTGTAACTAAACACACGCAAGTCTCGGTCCTCCACAACATTCTGCATATACCAAACCACCCGAGGATAACATAAAAATTTTATCTCCCTTCCGAGCCACAGACACCTACGCACTCAACTAGTCAAGAACTTTCCATTAACCCCATATAGAAGAAAAATCACTATGCATCCCATGCTCCGCATGCCCATAGAAAATATACATCTCCAAACCACGGTGAAACCCAACAAAAACTCTCCCAATTCCATTTGCACAAACCAAACTGCCAGGACTGAATCCTTCTATCTTAGACCAAGCTAAGCAAGCCGTCTAAACCCAAGAGCTTTGCTTCAAAATACTTGTACAAACTCATTACCTCGAAAACGCACAAGGAATTACTCATATCCTAACCATACCGATCGGTCTTCAATCAAGATACTCCATCCATCTAAATTTCCTTCTGTTTCATCCTTAACTTGATATTTCCTCTTGCTGTAGCACCACAATGCCTCAACCCAAGCTTACCACACGAGACCTAAGCATAAACCACACTGTGTGAAACCTATAAGCCACTGAATAATCTCTTAAATATTCCCTGAAATACCATATTCCAAAATACTTTACTGTGCAGAGCTTTCTGCAAATCTAAATCCGTTACCTTTACTTTCCTGATAGTGGTACATAGAATCCCATAATTAACATAGAAATACCACAAATCCGGACCTCTTCCACTAAAAACACAATTTCAACCACACGTGCAACTTTAAGATACCTTATTGTTCTCTGTAGAATCTTGAACATATTAGAGCCATCCTCGCAAGTCATTCACTCTTATTCAAACCGCAACTTACCTGACCTAATGAACCGGGCCACCCGTGCCTCATTGGCACGCCGATACCGCAAAATGAAATCCTCATCCCCATACAACCAAGCAACTTCCTGCTCTATGCGCCGAGCATTCTTTAGCAGCAACACTCTAGACATTCCGTGATTCTCATTCCCTATGAAGCATAATATAACCTTTGTCAAAAGTTTCCTTTACTCTAGCCATAGATAATTCACTCGCACGACCCAAATTGGAACTAACATAGCACCAAACCGTGCAATCAACTGCTCATAGCAGACTCCCCCACTTGGCTCGAAGCCATAGATCAAGATACACTCAATAACTCATAACACTTTTACTCTATTGATGCCACAATACCATAGTGAGATTAAATTCAAATCTTTTATAAGTTTGTGAAAATACAGATCATCCAGTACTGTAAATCTTCTGCAAATCTCGCTTCATCCCCGCAACAGTTAGGCCCACTCTCTTAAGCGACCCGAAATTTCAAATTCCAACATGTACCCTCCAAATACACATGAGATCTTCTAACACACACATAAGGATTACACCCTTCAGAACACTCCGGAGGAGATAACCCACCTGCTTCGCCTCAATATAACATTTCTGTATACCTTCCACCGTCATACACATTACACAGCCACTTAGTCTTCCTGAGTCTAAACTCATACCACAACATGAAATTTACTTCACCCCCAACTAGGAGCCACGAAAAGATTCTTCACGCGCCCATAACTCGGAGCTACACATCCAATCATAACGGAAATCATACATTTAATAGCTCATCTATCACCCAGTAGATCTTCCTCGTCACTTCCAAGTTACATAGATACATCTCGCAGTACTATAATACTCATCACATGGCTAACCAGCTGATACTTCCACTAATAGGGACAATACCGAACATACAAGCTCAAAAAACTTACTCGCACAATCAGCACCTCGGTGCTCAAGCCATAGGCAAAGATCCGGCCTCAAGTCCTTCAAACTGGCCCCACATCAAACTCACAGAGATCACATCTCGCCCCTCGATCAGGGAATCACAAGCCATCAAGGCACATATGATACTGAGCGCTCATGCGCGCATGTGAATGAGTGGAAGGAATTTCAAGAGTTACTTTTTCAAGCTGAATCAAGGACGCACAATAAGAATTCTAGAATGTAAAGTTTTCCTAAAGGTTCTGCAGCCTCTCGAGGATAAATACAGACTTCTCTGTACCGATCCGCGAGACTCTACTAAACCTGCTCATGACTCGTGAGATCTATGTAACCTAGGCTCTGATACCAACTTGTCACGACCCAAACCCCGCTCCGGTCGTCATGGCGCCTCCCGTGAAGACAAGGCCAGCCAGACCATTTCAGAACACCACTTTTAAGCTGTTAAACAGTTCATAAGCAGTTTAAATATATTTTAATGATATAAATTAGCGGAAGTACAACCAAATACAGCCCTAATCGGGGTGTCTCCAGTCACGAGCATCTATAAGAGCGTAAATACAACTACAAGGTCCAAAATTACACTGAATAGAATTACTAAACAACTGAAAGAGAGTGGTGCTATGAACGCTGGCAGTCACCTCACTAAACTCCTATAGCTCTGCCTCCAATCAGCGAAAACCCGCTACCGAGTGAATAAATACCTGCATCTGCACACGAGGTGCAGGGAGTAAAGTGAGTACTCCAACTCAGTGAGTAATAAAGGTAAATAACAATTGAGCAGCAAGAAAACACGTAAAGCAACCAACATGCTGTATAGAAGCAATGTACAATCCTTTGAGAAAAAAAATAGTGAAGCTGTGAAATATTTAGAAATATCTTGGCTCAGTTTAAACCTCTTTTGGAAATGATCTTTTCAACAGTTACGAAATGATTTCAAACAGGTAGTGCCGATAAGCACAGAAAATCCGGCCCTCGGACAATAATACCATAGTATAACAGGTAAAAGGACAAGTAAATATGCAAGATGAACACATAAAAGTTCGCCCCTCGGGCAATATCTCAAAACAGTACCAGCCCCTCGGGCTTACTCTCAAATCACTCAGCATAGTATCAGCCCCTCGGGCTCATTCTCAGTCACTCAGCATATTATTATATAGTAACCGCTGCGGCGCGCAACCCGATCCACATCTCCCTGCGGCGTGCAGCCCGATCCATATATCGTCGACAGTGCTCACTGGGGGTGTGCAGACTCCGGAAGGGTCCCCTTACAGCCCAAGCATAATATCAATCCACCTCGTGGCATCATCACTCGGCACTCGGCCTCACATCACTCAAGCCACCTCGTGGCATATAAAGTATCTTAGGCCCTCGGCCTCATATCACTCAGCATATCCTCACATATGGCCCTCGGCCTCACTCAGTCCGAAAATCATCACAAGCCCCTCGGGCATTTGTAAAACAGTGGTTCTCAGCCCAAAATATCATTTAGAAATATCATTTAAGATTCAAATCTGTGAAAATGTGCCTGAGTTTGTAAAATAATAGCTATCAATAGTACTGAGTTCATATATAAGTCAAAACAGTGAGGAAAACAGTGATAAAAACTCCCCGAATGGTTCAAATAATTGGCACGAAGCCCAAATATAGCAGTTAGCCTAAATCATGATGATAGCAAATAAGTCTCAATCCAATACGCGGTAGAATCATCAATCGGGATGGAGCAAGTCACAATCCCCGAAAGAAAACGACCCCACACTCATCAGCAAGCGCGTGCCTCACCTCAATATAGCACTACGATGTGCAATCAAGGTTTTAAACCCTCAGGATATCATTCACAATCATTACTCACCTCGAACCGGCAGAATCTCTAGCTCGCGACGCCTTTGCTACTCAAATCGGCCTCCACGTGCGTCGAATCTACCCAAAATCAAAGCGAATACATCACAAAATTCTAAGGGAACAAAACTCAAGCGAAAACAATCAATAACAGGCACAAATCCTGAAATTACCAAAACTCGAGCCCCGGGCCCACTTCTCGAAACTCAATAATTTTTACATCATTAGATTCCTTATCTTCCCACGAGTTCATACATATCAAATGTTCTAAAATCCGACCCCATATGGCCTTTCAAATCCCAAATCAAAAGTTTAATTTCTCAAGCCCTTGCTCTTCATTTTAGGCTTAGTTTCCATAAATTTCTAGGTGAATTTCATAATTAAATCAAGTTTTAAGACCAAGGTTCTTACCTCAAGTCGATTCCTCTTGAATCCCTCTTTTTTTGCCTCCAAAATCTCCAAAAACAAGCAGTCATGGGTGAAAAATGACCCAAAATCGCGGATGAAATGAAGTTATAACCTTTTGCCCAGCACTGACCTTCCCTCTATGCGATCGCGGCCCAAGGCTCGCGATCGCGAAGCACAAAATTCCGGCCTCTCAAAATACCCTATGTGAACGCGACTGGGGCCCTGCGAACGCGATGCCTTTCATTCCAAACCTACACAAATGCGAACCATATGATGCGAACGCGAAGAACAATTCTACCAGGCCCCCAAGTCCTCTTATGCGAACGCGGATTCTCCCATGTGAATGCGAAGCTTCACCATCCAACTCACTACAATCGCGAATGCCCGACCGCGAACGCGATGAACAAAACTCTTGCCTCCCAAATTCCTCCTATGCGATCGCAGCTCCAGGCTCGCGATTGCGAAGTCCAAATTGCCCCTGCAACAGCTGATGCAATTTCTGCAATTCTCAAAGTCTGAAACTTCCTGATTAGCCATCCGAAATCACCCCGAGACCCCCAGGACCTCAACCAAAAGCACCAACACCTCCTAATACATCATTCAAACTCTTTCCAATCGTCAAAACACCTCGAACGACATCAAAACCATCAAATTACATTAAATTCAAGCCTAAGTTCTTTCAAAACTTCCGAAACACGCTTTTGATCAAAAACCCGACCATACGATGTTCGAATGACCTGAAATTTTGCTCACACATTAAAAATAACATAACGAAGCTACAAAAACTTTCAAAATTCCATTCCAACCCTCAGATCAAAATTTCACATATCAATCGGAATTTCGCCAAAATACTAACTTTGCCAATTCAAGCCAAATCCTTTCACAGACCTCCAAAATGCATTCCGATCGTGCTCCTAAGTCATAAATCGCCTAACTGAGCTAGCCAAATCGTAAAAATTTTGATCTCGGCTCATATAGAAATAAGTCAACTCTTGGTTAAACCTTTCTAATTCAAAGCTTTCAATTGTGATATTCTTTCAAATTCATTCTGATTTTCCTGAAAATCAAAACCAACAACCTACATCAGTCATAATGCATAACACGGGGCAAGTCATGCCGTAGAACTGGCGATCAAAGTACAAGTCTAAATAACACCACTCTAAATTTCTCGCAAAATAAAATTTAAAATTTAAACCCACATATTTAAGCTTGTGAAAAATCTAATTTTCACCATCAAAATGAATTTTATTTGTTGAACTAATATTTGAATCACATTTACTGATTCGAAAATTAACTTAAAAGCTTGAGCAATTTTTTTTAAAAATTAAACAGTAATTTTTAGAACTTATTGGAGATGGATGTTGAATCTTAGCCTATTATTTTGGGCTAGTTGATTGTAAATTGAAATATGAGCTATAAAATTAAAATGTAGGGAACTCAGTCGCTCTTATGTGAAATTTACCAAAATAAAAAGGGTATCGAAATTTGAAAGTGCCTCCATCTCTAAGGGTTATTTGGATTGAAATATAAGAGAATTTTAATTTTTGTTACTATAAAACCATGCATGATTAATAAGTATATAATTTAGTTACTAATACTACGGTATAAGAAGAAATTTATGTATGAGTATACACGCGATAAAATTTAGAATAAGGATATATGTATTAATAATATGTCGATAAGAGTTGTAGGCATATACATTTTAATAGAATTAAATTCAATAAAATAATTTGAACTATACGTTAAGTATATTTGTCCAAATAAATATTACGGGTCAATATAATTAGATTATATATATATATATATATATATATATATATATATATATATATGGAGTAAATAAATAAGTCCAAATTTATTGGGCTAACCCATTTAATTGGACTACAAAGGCCGCTTCATTAGGCCCAAATGTAATCTTCCTAGAGGCCCAGTTTGGTGTCACGTGTCAAATGACGTGGAACAATAAGGCATGCCAAGTCATATTAAAAGGTCAATAAAACCTCACCACGTGTGCAATGACGTGTTCCGGCCAATCAAATACGGCATTGTCACACTTCAATTTGATTGGTTAGAAAGAGTTTGTTGTTATCATAACTCTTCCCCTCTAAAACTATAAATAGGGGTCTTCATAACCTAGAAAGGAGTCCAGAAGTTATAACAAGAAGCAAGAGAGAGCTCGTGGATCAAACGCCGCAAATTTCTCTACAAGTTTCAAGCTTCAAGCAATCAAGTTCAAGTTCAAGAATCAAGTTCAAGCTCAAGAACGAAGAACAAATCAAGGTTCAAGGAGTACGAGTTCAAATCAAAGTTTGTGCTAGTTGAATTCAAGATCACCGTTTGTTGCAACAATATAGATTCAAGATCAAGATCGAAGGCCCTTGAATTTATTTTCTATTGGAAAGAAGAATCAGAGGATTCATAGAGATTGTACATTCAATTATTTAAAATCGAATACTACGATTGTTGCGATATTTTTCGGTCTCAATTATTTTCTTGACACGATTTACTTTCTACAAGATTCTAAGCGAGGGTCTATTGAAAACAGTCTCTCTATCCTCACAAGGTAGGGCAAGGTCTGCGTACACACTACCCTTTCCAAAACACACGGTGTGGATATTACTGGGTATATTATTGTAATTTATTGTCTACAAGAGTATCATGTATAAATTTTTTCCTAAATTAGATAATTTCTACATGAAAATCCCTTGTGAATATTCACAACTTTACTAGAACTTGTTTCTTCTCACGTGCAAATGCACGTGTAATGTCAAGACAATGAATTTAGTACTAATATATTATTGTCAAAAATTAATTAAGTGTATATATCACTTTTATCGTCGGAATATTAGAATAGATAGTGGCATAACATGTAGAATTCCTTTAAGTTCCAATTTCTATTTCTGTTATATTGATATAATGTCATATATACTATATGAATTTTTAATTCTTAAATGTCGTATTGATCTTAGTATAGATCAATTTAGTTAAGTTAGTTAAATATTTTCTTTTATAATTATATTAATTTGTCTTATAATGTACAAATATTAAATATGTTTGTAACATAAATAATATCTCTAAGTATATAATGTTTTTGGTGTATATTCCTTAATTTTGTGGTTGCTCCGCCGTGATTATAACTTTAGTTGTTGATATCATAGTTGTACTGTTATATTCTTTTGACCACAAGAATACAACCCAATGAAAGACATGAATGGAAGAATTACAAAGAATAATAAGAATGACAAAAAGTTATTCTAATTGCTTTAAGGCCCATTCAAGGGGAAAACCTAAAACATGAATATTCAGTTTAATAGCAATCTTTTTTTTCTCCCCAACAATTCAATAGTAATTGAATTGTGTTATAATTCAGTTCATCATAATTCAATTGAGAAGTTGATAATATAGATTTAAGCATAATGTAATGGGAATAAAATAATTAAACCTAACGCCACAAAATCCTCAAAAACTAAACATATATAATGCTGTGTGTGTAAATACACCCACCCACACACTTAATTCAACGTGTGCAATGACGTGTTCCGGCCAATTAAATACGACATTGTCATACTTTAATTTGATTGGTCAAAAAGAGTTTGTTCTTATTATAACTCTTCCCCTCTAAAATTATAAATAGGGGTCTTCATAACCTAGAAAGGAATCCAGAAGTTATAACAAGAAGCAAGAGAGAGCTCGTGGATCAAACGCCGCAAATTTCTCTACAAGTTTCAAGCTTCAAGCAATCGAGTTCAAGCTCAAGAACGAAGAACAAATCAAGGTTCAAGGAGTACGAGTTCAAATCAAAGTTTGTGCTAGTTGAATTCAATATCACCGTTTGTTGCAACAATATAGATTCAAGATCAAGATCGAAGGCCCTTGAATTTATCTTCTATTGGAAAGAAGAATCAGAGGATTCATAGAGATTGTACACTCAATTATTTAAAATCGAATACTACGATTGTTGCGATATTTTTCGGTCTCAATTATTTTCTTGACACGATTTACTGTCTACAAGATTCTAAGCGAGGGTCTATTGAAAACAGCCTCTCTATTCTCACGGGGTAGGATAAGGTCTGCGTACACACTACCCTTTCCAAAACCCACGGTATGGATATTACTGGGTATATTGTTGTAATTTATTGTCTACGAGAGTATCACATATAATTTTTTTCCTAAATTAGATAATTTCTACATTAAAATCCCTTGTGAATATTCACAAATTTACTAGAACTAGTTTCTTCTCACGTGCATTGCACGTGTAATGTCAAGACAATGAATTTAGTACTAATATATCATTGTCAAAAATTAATTAAGTGTATATATCACTTTTATCGTCGGAATATTAGAATAGATAGTGGCATAACATGTAGAATTCCTTTAAGTTCCAATTTCTATTTCTGTTATATTGATATAATGTCATATATACTATATGAATTTTTAATTCTTAAATGTCGTATTGATCTTAGTATAGATCAATTTAGTTAAGTTAGTTAAATATTTTCTTTTATAATTTTAGTAATTTGTCTTATAATGTACAAATATTAAATATGTTTGTAACATAAATAATATCTCTAAGTATATAATGTTTTTGGTGTATATTCCTTAATTTTGTGGTTGCTCCGTCATGATTATAACTTTAGTTGTTGATATCATAGTTGTACTGTTATATTCTTTTGACCACAAGAATACAACCCAATGAAAGACATGAATGGAAGAATTACAAAGAATAATAAGAATGACAAAAAGTTATTCTAATTGCTTTAAGGCCCATTCAAGGGGAAAACCTAAAACATGAATATTCAGTTTAATAGCAATCTTTTTTTTCTCCCCAACAATTCAATAGTAATTGAATTGTGTTTTAATTCAGTTCATCATAATTTAATTGAGAAGTTCATAATATTGATTTAAGCATAATGTAATGGGAGTAAAATAATTAAACCTAACGCCACAAAATCCTCAAAAATTAAACATATATAATGCTGTGTGTGTGTAAATATACCCACACACACACTTAATTCAATTCAAGTCTTTTAATTTGCATATGAATATCTATATGCAAGCACAAAGTTTTATAGTTGTTCAATATTTGATGATGTTTGTTTCTTATAAATATGGATATTCATAATTAAACTATTTTCATTAAAAAAAATTATTTTGATAAAGTACAAAAGTTGATATGTCACAAATACCAGCACTTATATGAATGTGGAACTTGAAGATCATGAGTAAGATAGCGTCTATGAATTTACTTTGTTATATATTTTAACATGATTACTTATCGGTGTCTGATTTAAGTTGTTATATATTAACATAATTATGTATCGGTATCTGATTAAGTTGTTATATAAATTACACAAAAGGAATAATATCTCGGCAACATTTCGGGGAGAATTCGTTGACCAAATCTTGCCACATTTAAAGGGATCACCCCATGAGCCGATCATAATTGTTATGCAGTTGATAAAAGCTCACAAATTTCAAGATATTTCTATTGTCTTGATGACATGGGATATTTTTTTATGTTAATTTTTTGGTTCAGAAACTAAAGTTATATATAGGCAAATATTCTGTGCGTAATACTTAGCATGCCTCAAAGCTTTGGATTAACCCGGATCTTCCTCAAGCTATTGATTTTAAGTCCAGGTTAGTTATTTCATAAATTAAGTTTATGTGGATACTACAAAAATAATTGTTTATGGCTAAAACTAATACAACTTTGCGTAAATACAGATTGGCAAGTGTAAATGAAGCTAACTCTTCCAGGATCAGTCAAATACCTTCTCAGCGTAGTTATTCTGTTTCTGATGAGTTGGCTACTGGAACTTTAGAAGTTAAAACTATTAGAGAATTGGTCGACTGCATGAAGGTGAGTAATCTATTAAACTCTTTTAATATTTAACTAATGCTATGTTGTGTATGTATAACACTGTTAGGTGTAAAACTACATTTTTATTTTTCCTAAATGTGCACTTATATATTTTTTAGAATCCCTGTTACATAAGTTTATTAGCATTTCACAATAAAATACTTAACTAATAAAAAGAAAACCTCCACTGGAGCATGTAGGAGCTAAGACAGTTCATGATTCCATCGCAGCAGATTGCATACAATAGAACCATTTTTTCTGAAAGACAGTGCACTCAAACAGTTATAATCTGAAATTTATTTATAAAATGCAGACATGCTACTCAACAAAAGGAGATGAGAAGAACTGCGAAACTTTGTTCGATCTTAATCATTATTAAATAAAATA
This sequence comes from Nicotiana glauca, assembly GCA_026770625.1. Lineage (NCBI taxonomy): Eukaryota > Viridiplantae > Streptophyta > Magnoliopsida > Solanales > Solanaceae > Nicotiana > Nicotiana glauca. The sequence goes on from MU669412.1 coordinate 85,275, forward strand.
TTGATTCACACCCATATATTGACCTTCAGCAAATAGTGAAGCTCCATAAATAATAGATGAAAGCGATCAACTCTTGGAGAATTTGCACAATAACACAGGTATCTTGCTTAATCGTTGATGAGGAATTCCTCAAGTTAAGCAGGATCTGATGAGCATTTCACAATAAAAAATTTCTCAATGACAATATTCATTTTGATAGACATATTTCGTTTTGACAAAGTTTGTAGAAAACCTTTGTTATAGAAATATGTCTTGGCCTCACACTTTCTTTACTGTGGTATGGTTCAGTTGGAATAAAATTAACAATTTTAGTGTACTTAGAAATGTATCATTCTTTTCCGTGTGTATTGGTCCTATTTGTTGGGTATTAACATCTGAAATATTCCCATAAATACTTGGATCCAAAGCATCTTCTCTTGGTGTAGTGGACAACAGGGATAGTAGTGGTGTGGTTGCAATGTCTTTCCTCTCCGTTTCTCGATTAATTACAATAGGAGAAACATTGTACAACTGAAATCCTAAATGCTATCATTGAAGGTATCTTAGAAGCTATCTTAGATAAAGAAATTAATAATTGAGATAAATGCGAAGGTATTGAATCCGAATGCTTACAGATTGAATTATTGAAGGTATCATTTAATGGAACTAATTTAATATCTTTGCTTAGTTGCTTATATTTTTAGTTTTGGACATAAATGGAATTTTCACAGCTTATAATCTTGGCATTTACATATAGATTCCAACAATCAAATTTGCTAGATACATTGTTACAACTTGACTTCTTTTCAGGAAGGATATATTTGGATTGTTGCGACTGTAGTGAATCTTCTACTTGAAAAAAATGGTCATATTTGGGGTGCAAGAGATGCTCGAAGAAGGTTGACAAAATTGGAAGTAAATTTCACTGCAAGAAATGTGATCGCCTTGATAGTTCTGCCACTCATCGGTTTGATAAGCTTCACTATTTACTGTGAAATAGAACTCAAGTTGCAAGTTACAAAAATAAGGATCAATTTTATCATAAAATATTAAATAAAACTAAAGTTTCAATTTCTTATTCTAAACGTGTCTTTCAGGTACAAGCTTCGAGTGCATGTAATGGATCATACTGGTGTGACGGCCCAAAGGGGTCATCACTTATTTTTTTACCTATTCCGTACTTCCAAGGCCTTGAAAACCTTATTTAGGATTGCCTCAATTTGCGTGCGCAGTCCGGACGCGTAGCAGGAAAGCTTAAATATGAATTCTGTGAGAAAAATTCTAAATTTTAATATTAAATTAAATAAATTCGATTTCGGTCAATATTTTGGGTAAATAGAACCGGACCCGTATATTTGACGGTCTCGGAGGGTCCGTAGGAAAATATAGGACTTAGGCATATGCCCGAAATCGAATTTAGAGGTCCCAAGTCCGAGAAATGAATTTTTGTGTAAAATTTATTTTTTGGAAATAATTAATGAAATTGGAAATAAAATTTGATTAGAACATATTGGTATCGGGTCCGTATTTTGGTTCTGGCGCCCGATACAGGTCTTATATATGATTTAAGCGCTTTCTGCAAAATTTGGTTGAAAACGAACGTCATTTGACGTGTTTCGGACTTAAAATGAAAATTTGATGTTTTATGAAAACTTGGAAGAAATTAGAATTTTGAGGTTTAATTCGATGTATATGATATTATTTTGACAATTTGATAGCACGAATAAATCCGTAGAATGTTTTTGAGGTTGTGTGCATATTTGGTTTGGAGCCCCGAGGGCTCGCGTGAGTTTTGGAAGGGCGTCGAAGTGCATTTTTAAACTTTAAAAAATCTGGTGTGAACAGGCCTACAGGCTTCGCATTTGTGAAGCCTGATTCGCAAATGCGAAGGCTGGTTCGCAAATGCGAAACCAGCCCAGACTTGCCTAGGATCGCAAATGCGAGATTCAAAAGTTCGCAAATGCGAGACCAAGTTCGCAAATGCGAAGGTCTCCTGTAAGGCCTGGCTTCACAAATGCGAAGCAGAGTTCGCAAATGCGAAAGTCCCCTATAAGACCTGGCTTCGCAAATGCGAAGCATAGTTCGCAATTCCCATAAATTGGTCGAGGTTCGCAATTGCGAACCCCAATTCGCAACTGCGACATCTACAACCTACATTTTTTATACTTAGTCGATTTAAAGATATTTTTCACCCCTTTTTCAAAACACAACTCCTTTGGGCGATTTTTCAAGAACAAGTTTGATTCCAAATCATTTGTAAGTCGATTTTTACTCAATTTTTCCAATTATTAATATTATTTAACATATTTTTCACTTAAAATCAATGATTTTCATGGGTGAAATTGGTGGTTTTGGGTAGAACCTAGGTTTTCAAAAAATTGGGAATTTGGACCTCAATTTGAGGTCCGATTTCAAAACAAATTACATATTTGAGTTTGTGGGGGAATGGAAAACCGGGTTTTGGTTCGAACTTCGGGTTTTGACCACGTGGTCCCGGGGAAAATTTTGGAATTTTTGAGAAAACTTTGGGAAATTCATTTTTATGCATTCAAATTGATTCATTTAGTGTTTATTAAAGTAATTAAGTAATTTATGGCTAGATTCGAGCAAATTGGAGGTGGAATCACGGGGTAAAGCTATAATTGAGGCTTGAGTTGAATTCAGAACATCGAGGTAAGTGTTTGGTTTAACCCTAGCTTGAGGATTAAGAGTTGAGTCATAATTGCTACTTGTTTTGTGTGGAGCACGACGTATGGGCATGGTGACGAGTATCCATGCATCGGTGTCGAGCATCACAGTGAGTCTTAATTTGATAATTGGGTACTCTTGTTTGATCCTATGAAAATTTTGATTGAACATTGGTATTATTATTGTCAAGAAGAAGTTGAATAGGATTGGTTATAGCTGACTCTCCCTTGTCAAGATGTTTGACTTGTTGTTACTGTTCCCTTGCCGGGAAGAGTATTAATTTGATTGTTCCCTAGCCAGGATTGTATTGTGCATTGTGTTGAAAGTAAAGGGAGCGGTTCGTATGCCTACCACAAGTGATATTGAAATGGGAACGGATTGTATGCCTACCAAAAGTGATATTGAAATGGGAGTGGGTGGTACGCCTAGCACAAGTGATATTAAAATGGGAGTGGGTGGTACGCCTACCGCAAGTGATATTGAAATGGGAGCGGTTGGTACGCCTACCATGAGTGATATTGAAATGGGATCGGGTTGCACGCCTGCAACAAGATGAGTTGAATATGAAAGTTGCCTTATCTTTTTATTTATTGATTGAAGTTAAACTGTAGATGTACGTTCTATTATACCTGATATTTTACTTCTATCTGTTGCCCCCGAAGCATGCTCCCTCCCTCAGCTTAAATTGTCATTTTCTTGCTACTTCCCCGTTGTACTTGTATATATATCTGCACAAGTTTATGTGGTAGTCCAGTCCAGCCTCGTCACTACTTCGCCGGGGTTAGGCTAGACACTTACCAGCACATGGGGACGGTTGTGCTGATACTACTTTGTGCTATTTTGCACAGATCTAGGTTTCGGGCAGCAACAACAGTAGTGTGGGAGCAGGCCTTTAGTTCAGAGAGACCCGAGGTAGCCTTGCAGGCGTTCGCAGGCCCGACATCTCCCTTATCTTCTCTTTTAGTCTGTTATCTCATTGTGTTCGAGAAAAATAGCTTATGTTTTCTTTCAGACGTTGTATTTAGTATTCTTAGCAGTTTGTGAGTACAGAGACACCAGTCTTGTGTAGAGGATTTGTTGAACTTTTCCGCATTTCTATTCAGTTTTATTTAATACTAAGACTTCCGCTTATTATTGAATCTCGTTGTTTTTATATTATTGCCGAAGAATATGTCAATGAAAAGGTAGTTAAATGTCTTGCCTAGCTTCTACGAGTAGGCGCCATCACGACTCTCGAGGGTGGGAAATTCGGGTCGTGACAAGTTGGTATCAGAGATCTAGGTTACATAGGTCTCACAACTCACGGACAAGCTTAGTAGAGTCCGAGGGATCGGTACGGAGACTTCTGTATTTATCCCCTAGAGGCTATAGAGTTAGGAAAGGTTTCATATTTGTTCTTTCTTGTCGTGCGATTTGGTTTCTCAATGCTAATCGAATTTCTACTCTGTTTTTTTGCAGATGGCGAGAACACACGCTTCCTCATCTTCTGATCAGCAGTTCGAGCCCCAGGAAGCTCCCGCTAGGGGCAAAGGACGAGGCCGTGCTAGAGGTCGAGGTAGGGGCAGAGCTCAGCCCCAAGAAGCAGCACCGGTGGCGGAGCCTCAGGTCGACTTTGACGAGGAGGTTTCGGCCCCAACCCCAGTAGTTCAGGTAAGCCCAGCTCAGGTCCCAGAGGGGTTTATTGCTACCCCGGTTCTTCAGGATGCTTTGGTCCAATTGGTGGGTCTCATGGAGAGTGTTACCCCAGCAGGTTTGCTTCCTGTAGCACCAGCTATCTCTCAGGCTGGAGGAGGAGCCCAAACTCCTGCTACTCGTACACCAGAGCAGGTAGCTCCTCAGGTTCAGGCTCCAACAGTTCGGCCAGTTGGAGCAGCTCAGCCGGGTATGGTAGCCCAGGCTGGTGATGGGGCAGCCATGTCTGCCGATGCTTTGTGGAGGTTGGATAGGTTCACAAAGCTCTTCACTACTACTTTCAGTAGTTCATCTACCGAGGATCCTCAGGATTATTTGGACAGCTACCAAGAGGTTCTTTGGAATATGGGTATTGTTGAGTCCAATGGAGTTGACTTTGCTGAATTTCGCCTATCTGGGTCCGCCAAGACTTGGTGGAGGGATTTCTGTTTAGCTAGACCAGCAGGGTCTCCAGCCTTGACATGGGATCAATTTTCAGTGTTGTTTCTGGAGAAGTTTCTCCCTGTCACACAATGTGAGGCCTATCGTAGGCAGTTCGAGCGTCTCCATCAGGGATCCATGTCAGTCACCCAGTACGAGACCAGGTTTATTGAGTTGGCTAGCCATGCTACTGTCATACTCCCCACTGAGAGGGAGAGAGTGAGATGGTTTATTGATGGACTCATCCAGCCTATTCGTCTCCAGATGGCTAGAGAGGCGGGTGTGATATTAGTTTTCAGGAGGCGGCCAATGTGGCTCGGAGGATCGAGATGGTATTGCCACAGGGGGTGGTCACAGGGCAGACAAGAGACCCCGTCAGTCAGGCTGATTCAGTGGTGCCTCATCTGGAGGTAGAGATTCATATGATAGGGGTCAGCCTTCTAGGCCTTTCCAGTCAGCCCTCCAGGTTTCTTAGGGTGCCCCAGGTGATCGTGGTTACCGTGGGCATTATTCTGATTAGCAACCATTCAGTGTACCGCCAGCTCCTATCAGTGCGCCGCCGCTTCCGAGTTTCTAGGGGCGTCCGTCGAGGGCTTGTTTTACTTGTGGCGACACGAGGCACATTGCTAGGTATTGCCCTCGAGCTTCGAGCGGTTCTCAGCAGCAGGGTCCCCGTCCTATGATTTAGGCACCAGATGTTCCACAGGCCGCCCAGCCAGCTAGAGGCGAGGGTAGAGGTCATAGAGGTAGAGCTCAGACCGCCAGAGGTGGAGGCCAACCAGCAGTCGGTCGTCCCATAGAGGTAGATTAGAGTGGTGGCGCCTAGCCCCGATGTTATGCTCTTCAGGCTAGGCCCGAGGCATAGGCTTTAGATACGGTCATTACAGGTACGGTTCTAGTTTGTGATAGAGATGCTTCAGTGTTATTTGATCCGGTGTCTACGTATTCGTATGTGTCATCCTATTTTGCCCCGTATTTGATCATGCTTGGTGACGCATTGGGTATTCTTGTTTATGTGTCTACGCCGGTGGGTGACTCCATCGTGGTCGATCGAGTCCATCGCTCTTGTGTTGTGGTGATTGGCGTTCTGGAGGCTCGTGTAGATCTGTTGCTTTTAGATATGGTCGACTTTGATATTATATTGGGGATAGACTGGTTATCACCCTATCATGCTATCTTGGACTACCATGCCAAGACTGTAACTTTAGCTTTACCGGTTATGCCTCGTTTAGAGTGGAGAGGGACTCCAAGTCATTCTTCCCGCAGTGTTATATCATATGTGAAGGCTCGGCGTATGGTCGAGAAGGGGTGTTTGTCCTATTTAGCCTATGTTCGTGATTCCAGTGCTGATGTTCCCTCTATCGATTATGTGCCCGTTGTTCGTGAGTTCCCTGATGTTTTCCTTCAGACCTGTCGGGTATGCAGCATGACAGGGATATTTATTTCTGCATTGATCTGGTTCCGGGAACTCAGCCTATTTCTATCATGCCATATCGTATGGCCCCGCCGGAGTTAAAAGAGTTAAAGGAACAGTTATAGGATTTGCTTGAGAAGGGTTTCATTAGACCTAGTGTGTCTCCTTAGGGTGCGCAGGTATTTTTTGTCAAGAAGAAGGATGGGCCAATGAGGATGTGTATTGATTACCGGTAATTTGTCACGACTCAAACCCCGCACTGGTCGTGATGGCACCTCTCGTGAAGACGAGGCCAGCCAACTAACCCAACTCGTCTCTTTCAAAAATAGTTAAACATGAATAAACAACTTAAATATGACTTAATATTATTAATTAACGAAATTAAAACCCAACACAGCCCTAATCGGGGTGTTACAAGTCACGAGCATCTATAAGAATGTAATTTCACTTTACAAGTCTAGAAATATACTAGACAGGAATAATGAATAACATAGAAAGATAGTGGTGCTGCGAATGCTGGCAGTCACCTCACTAAACCTCTACAACTCTGCCTCCACGCAGCCAATACCCGCTACCGGGAGTACCTGCATCTGCACACGAGGTGCAGGGAGTAAAGTAAGTACTCTAACTCAGTGAGTAATAAAGGTAAATAACAACTGAGCAGTAAGAAATCATGTAAAGCAACCAACATGCTGTATAGAAGTAGGGTACAATCCTTGAGTAAACAGTGAAGCTGTGAAATCTTTGTAATTTATCTTGGCTCGGTTTAAAGCTCTTTTGAAAATGATCTTTTCAACAGTTACGAAAACGATTTCAAAATAGTTAGTGCTGATAAGCACAGAAAAATCCGCCCCTCGGGCACAGATATCACAATATAACAGGTATAAATGCAAATAATTATGCAAGATGAGCACATAAAAATTTGCCCCTAAGCAACTTCGCAAAACAGTACCAGCCCCTAGGGCTCACTCTCAGAAACACTCTCAGAACAGTATCATATAGTAACTGCTATGGCATGCAACCCGATCCACATATCACTACTGTGTGCAGCCCGATCCAAATCTCGCTGCAGCGTGCAGCCCGATCCATATGGGTACCGCACTCACTATGGGGGTGCAGATTCCGGAGGGGCTCCTACAGCCCAAGCGCTATATCGATGCGGCGTGCAGCCCGATCCAATGTATATATATCGCTGCGGTGTGCAGCCCGATCCATATAAGTATCGCTGCGTCATGCAGCCCGATCCATAATATAAAACCCTCACATCCAGGCCCTCGGCCTCATATCACTCAGTGTCTCCTCACATATGGCCCTCGACCACACTCAATCCAAAAAAAACATCATAAGACCCTCGGGCATCAATAAAATAGTGGTACTCAGCCCAAACAATAGTGGAAATATCATTTAATTCTCAAAGTTCAATTAAAACAGCTGCGTTTGTAAAACAGTATAATCAACAGGACTGAGTTTAAGTAGTATGTCAAATAGTGAGGAAACAGTGATAAAATCCCTGAAGGGTTCAAATAATTGGCACGAAGCCCAAGTATGGCAATCATCCCAAATTATGATAATAACAAATAAGTTTCAGTCAAATACGCGGTAAAATCATCAATCGGGACGAACCAAGTCAAAATCCTCAATGGTGCTCTACCCCACGCTCGCTATCCGGCGTGCAAGTCACCTCAATATAGCACTACGGTGTGCAAATCCGGGGTTTCAAACCCTCAGGATATCATTTACAATCATTACTCACCTCGAACCGGTGAAATCTCTAGCTCATGATGCCTTTGCCCCTCAAATCTGCCTCCATCGCACGCCGAATCTATCCAAAATCAGAGTGAATACATCATAATAGGCCAAGGGAACATAACAAAATCGAAAAGAATCGAAAAACATCGAAAATCATGAAATTTGCAAAACCCGAGCCCCGGGCCCACTTATCGAAAATCAAAAAATTTAACATCAACAGATTCCTTATCTCCTCACGAGTTCGTACATACAAAAAGTTCTCAAATCCGACCTCAAATGGTCCTTCAAATCCCTAAATTAAGTTTCAAAATCCCAAGCCCTAGTTCTTCAATTTTTGGCTTAATTTCCATGAATTTCTAGGTGGATTTGACAATAAGAACAAGTTTTAACTTCAAAAATCTTACCTCCAATCAATTCTCCTTGAATCCCTCTTCAATTTCCTTCATAAAGCTCTCGAAAGATCAACAATGGAGTAAATGAGCCCCAAAATTGCGGATGAAATGTTTTAAAACATTCTGACGAGGTCTGACCCTTCCTTCTTCGCGAACGCGGTCAAACCCTCGCATTCGCGAAGCACAACCTTGCATTGACCAAAAATTTATTCTATGCGAACGAGACACGGGGTCGTGAACGCGATGCCTCAGCTTCCAGAACTACGCGAACGCGAGGCACCTGCTGTGAACGTGAAGAGTAATTCCACTGAACCCCAAATCCTTATACGTGAACGCGAGGGAACTCATGCGAATGCGAAGCATCAGCTCCCCTCCTTTCGCAGACGCGAGCCCTCAAGCGCGAACACGAAGGCTTAAATTACGGCCTTTCAAATTCCTTCTACGTGAACGCGAGACTCCTCACGCGAACGTGAAGAGATAAATCTCTGCAACACTGAACCTTTAATTCCTGCAACTTCCAAACTCCAAAAATGGTCCGATTGACCATCCGAAACTCACTCGAGGCCCTCGGGACCTCAACCAAAAGCACCAACACATCCTAAAACCTCATTCAAACATGTTTCAATCACCAAAATTCCTCCAACAACACCAAAACCATCAATTCACATCGAATTCAAGCCTAAGTTTTCTAAAAACTTCTGAAACACACATTTGATCAAAAGCTCAACCAATCGACATCCGAATGACCTGAAATTTTACACACACATAAAAAATCACATAACAAAGCTACAGCAACTTCGGAATTCCATTCCGACCCTCAGATCAAAATCTCACCTATCAATCGGAATTCGCCAAAATACTAACTTCGTCAATTCAAGCCTAATTCTACTCTGGACCTCCAAAGCCAAATTCCGATCTCGCTCCTAAGTCACAAATCATCCCCCGAAGCTAACCGAAACACCGGAAATCACATCCGATCCCTCTAACTCATAAGTCAACATTTGGTTGACTTCTCCAATACAAACCTTCCTTAAAGAGACTGTCTCATTTCCATCTAAAACCAATCCATTTCAACTCGTTCACCCAAGACTCTTATAATGAAACATAAGGAAGCATAAAATGTTGGAAATGGGGCTGTAACTCACGTGACGACGGGCCGGGTCATCACATTCTCTCCCACTTAAATACACGTTCGTCCTCGAATGTACCCAGAGCTGATCTAAAAGCCAACTTATTGTTGAATAACCTTATCATGCATATACCCGGGGGTGATCCCACGTCACCCTATCTCATATAGGTCCGATGACACGTTTTAACCAAAATCACACAATTCAGCCCAGCCCATAAACCATAGAACCACATTGCACTTACCAGAATCATACCCAAGATCAGAACCTCACATCTATACCCAGAATAAGCCCGATCCAGCTGTAATACCACATACCTGCAACCTCAGGTGCAATCATATGATATACTACATAATCCAAACACTCGAAACGATAACTTCTATTCACAGCAGTTGCCCACAACACCCGAATATCGGTAGAAAACCTCTTATCAACTAAGGTCTCATTCCAATACTTCTATATATTGCTAACGATAACTGAAACATGCAATAAACCGGAACCATTTCTCAGATCAATCATTCATGAATCCACTTCCCTTTCGACTAGTACCACAGCAGATTCCGAGCTAAACCTCGATTTTTTCCTTCCAACAAGCTGAAATCAAATTCGTTCGTATTCATTAGTGACCCCAACGATCACCTCAAATCCAACACACCACTCTGGTGATATGACACCTTAATACAGGCCTAATCCACAACTTGCATAATACGCTGCATCAATAAGAAACGTTCTGAACATACTCAAATCATGAAAAATGACAACGAAAGAGCTGTACCTCAAGCTCATTAGTACCATCACAACACAAGGCTGAGACCCCGTCTCACATCATAGAAATAGAACACATGAATCCACTCCAAAAGGTTATATCTTCGCATAGCCTTGCTACAAATGCGCGATCCTATCCAAACACTGTTATACCTGAAACACCTCAAGTCACTATATTCAAAATCGACAGCCACACACAATTTGATGTCTGGGACCAAAGCAAATCATTACACCCATGGTGACACAAATAACATATGCCACGCAACCCGATGGGACATAACCGATACACCATTCACTGAGCAACTCTCAATCACTCTTCCCGCTCGAATTCCACTAAGAGACCCCAATTGAACCGCACCACATGTGTCTATAGCCAACAATTCATAACATCTCACAACACGGAAAGGTAACTCATAGATCTCCCCAGGTCTCTAATAATCTCAACAACGGTCGAATCAATACCTCCCTCAACAATGCTGTTCGGAGCCCACCAAGCCAACTCAAGATAGAACGCTCATCATAAGAGCCCAGATAAGGGAGACAAATCTTTCACAGTCTCCCGCTGGGTCTTCAAAATATAAAAATCCCAATAGAACATAATCCGTCGAACATCGCCACTAAGTCAGTGGTATTCCCAACATAGCCAACAGCGCCATCTCACCGCAATAGCCCCGAATAACACAATGCGGAAACACCCCAATATCATATCTAAAATCTAACATACCCAGCAAAGAAAGATCCACTCGGGCCTCCAAATCTCGGTAGTTACTAAACAATGCTAATACACATGATCTAGAATCGCAACATAGCCTGAATATGAGAACTTCTGGCCTCCAATTCGGTGTAGCACATAGGTAACCCTACCTAAATCCCAAATTCCGCTGTCCAAATACATATCACACCTCAGGTATCCATTCATTCTACGAAAGATGTTCTAAAATTCTTCTATGCCATCAAGCAAACTCGAATATCATAGTCGATCCAACAAGAATGTGCCGCAATATTACCAAAGTGCCATCAACTTAATCACATTACCTTTTTCCTGAACATATACTATCATTAAATCACTCCCAATTAGTAGTACCATTTCCTTAATCATCTGAGGCTACCTACTGCCTAAGAGTTTTATGAATTTCCTTTCGGAACTAAATTTTAACCCATCTAGCCAAGAACATCCACTGATCCCATTTAGAAGAAAAATCATTACACATCCCATGCTCCGTATGCCCATAGAAAATATACATTTCCAAACCACGATAAAACCAACAAGAACTCTCTCCCAATTCCATTTGCACAAGCTAAACTTTCAGGATTGAATCCTTCTAACTAGACCAAGCTAAGAAAGCTGTCAGAACTCAAGAGCTTTGCTGCAAAATACCTGTACGAACTCCTTACCTCGAACACACACAAAGAATTAATCACATCCTTTCCGTAACGATTTGGTCTACTACCAAGCTACTTCATCTATCTAGATTCCCTCCTGATTCATTATCAACTTGATATTCCCTTCTGCTGTAGTACCACAATTTCTCAACCCAAGCTCACTATTCGAGACCACCCAAGCACAAGACCACACTGTCTAAAACCCATAAGCCGCTGAATACTCTCTCAATATCCCCAGGAACATCACATTCCAGAATACTTTACTCGAAAGAACTTCTTGCGAATCTGAATTCGTGACCTTTACCTTCTAGATACTGATACATAGGATCCCATAATTAACATAAGAATACCATATGTCTTGACCTCCTTCCAACGAAAACACAGTTTCTAACCACATACACAACCTTGAGATACCCGATTGTTTCCTGTAGAATCTAGATCACATTAGAACCATTCTCGAAAGTCATTCACTTTTATTCAAACTGCAAATCACCTGACCTGACGGATAGAACCACCCGTGACTCATTGGCACTCCGATACTGCAAAATGATATCCTCATCCTAATACAACCAAGCAACTTCCTGCTCTATACGCCGAGCATCCTTTACCAATAACACTCTAGACATTCCGCGATTCTCATACTCTATAAAGAATAATATGACCTCTGTCAAACTTTTCCTTTACTCTAGCCATAGCTAATTCACTCGCGCGCTCCAATCTAGAACTAATATAACACTTAACCATGCAATCAATTGCTCACAGCAGACTCCCCCACTTGGCTCGAAGCCATAGATCAAGATACACTCAATAACTCACAACACTTTTACTCTATTGATGCCACAATAGATCAAGATACATTCAATAACTCATAACACTTTTACTCTATTGATGCCACAATACCATAGTAAACTCAAATCATTTACAAGTTTGTGAGAACACATATCATCCAGTACTATAAATCTTCCGCAAATCTCGCATTTAACCCCGCAATAGTGAAGCTCACTCTCTTAAGCTATCCGAAATTTCAAATTTCAACACGTACTCCTCAATTACACATGAGATCTTCTAGCATACACATAGGGACCATACCACTTCAGATCGCTCCGTAGGAGATAATCCACCTGCTTGCCTTATTAAAATATTTATATATACCTTTCATTATCATAAACTGTCCGCAGTCACTTAGTCTTCCTGTGTCTGAACTCATATGTCCTGTGTCTGAACTCATACCGCAACATAAAATTTACTTTACTCCCAACTAGGAGACAAAAAATGATTCTTCACGCGCCCATCACTCGAGGCCTCACAACTAGTCACGATGGAAATCAAACACTTACATCCAGTAGACCTTCCTCGTCACTTCCAGGTTACATAGATACATCTTGCAGTACTAACATACTCATCACATGGCCATTCAACCGTCACTTCCACTAATAGGGACACTGCCGAACATATAAGTTCAAAGCACTTACTCATACAATCAGCACCTCAGTGCTCAAGCCATAGGCAAAGATCCGGCCTCAAGTCCTCCAGAATGGCCCAACATCAAACTCACAGAGATCGCATCTCGCCCCCCTAATCGGGGAATCACAAGCCATCAAGGCACATCTAATATTGAGTGCTCATGCACGATTACAAACGCGTGGAAGGAATTTCAAGAGTTTCTTTTCAAGCTGAATCAAAGACGCACGATAAGAATTCGAGAATGTGAAGTTTTCCTAAAGGTTCTGCAGCCTCTCAAGGATAAATACAGACGCCTCCGTACCGATCCACGAGACTCTACTAAACCTGCTCATGACTCATGAGACCTAGTAAGCTAGGCACTGATACAAACTTGTCATGACCCAAACTTGCACTGGTCGTGATGGTGCCTCTCGTGAAGACGAGGCCAGCCAACTAACCCAAATAGTCTCTTTCAAAAATATTTAAATATGAATAAACAACTTAAATATGACTTAATATTATTAATTAATGAAATTACAACCCAACACAGCCCGAATCGGGGTGTCACAAGTCACGAGCATCTATAAGAATGTAATTTCACTTTACAAGTCTAGAAATATACTGGAAGGGAATAATGAATAACATAGAAAGACAGTGGTGCTGCGAACGCTAGAAGTCATCTCACTAAACCTCTACAACTCTGCCTCCACGCAACCAATACCCGCTACCGGGTAAATAAATACCTGCATCTGCACATGATGTGAAGGGAGTAAAGTGAGTACTCCAACTCAGTGAGTAATAAAGGTAAATAACAACTGAGCAGTAAGAAATCACGTAAAGCAACCAACATGCCGTATAGAAGCAGGGTACAATCCTTGAGAAAATAGTGAAGCTGTGAAATCTTTGGAAATATCTTGGTTCAGTTTAAAGCTCTTTTGAAAATGATCTTTTCAACAGTGACGAAAATGATTTCAAAACAGTTAATGCTGATAAGCACAGAAAAATCTGCCCCTCGGGCACAGATACCACAGTATAACAGGTATAAATGCAAATAATTATGCAAGATGAGCACATAAAAATTTGCCCATCGGCAACATCGTAAAACAGTACCAGCCCCTAGGGCTCACTCTCAGAAACACTCTCAGAATAGTATCATATAGTAACTACTGCGGCATGCAGCCCGATCCACATATCGTTGCGGTGTGCAACCCAATCCAAATCTCGCTGTGGCGTGCAACCCGATCCATATGGGTACCCGCGCTCACTGTGGGGGTGGAAACTCCGGAGGGCTCCTACAACCCAAGCGTTATATCGCTGAGGCATGCAACCTGATCCAATATATATATATATCGCTGCGGCGTGCAGGCCGATCCATATAAGTTTTGTTGCGGCGTGTAGCCCGATCCATAATATAAAACCCTCACATCCAGGCCCTCGGCCTCATATCACTCAATGTTTCCTGACATCTGGCCCTCGGCCACACTCAGTCCAAAAAAAACATCATAAGCCCCTCGGGAATCAATAAAATTGTGGTGCTCAGCCCAAACAATAGTGGAAATATCATTTAAGTCTCAAAGTTCAATTTAAACGGCTGAGTTTGTAAAACAGTATAATCAACAGGATTGAGTTCAAGTAGTATGTCAAATAATGAGGAAATAGTGATAAAATTCCCGAAAGGTTCAAATAATTGGCACGAAGCCCAAGTATGGCAATCAACCCAAATCGTGATAATAACAAATAAGTTTCAGTCAAATACGCGGTAAAATCATCAATCGGGACAGACCAAGTCAAAATTCCAAACGGTGCTCTACCCCACACTCGCTATCTGGCGTGCAAGTCACCTTAATATAGCACTATGGTATGCAAATTTTGGGTTTCAAACCCTCAGAATATCATTTACAATTATTACTCACCTCGAAGCAGCGAAATCTCTAGCTCGTGATGCCTTTGCCCCTCAAATTGGCCTCCACGCGCTTCGAATCTATCCAAAATCAGAGCGAATATATCAAAATAGGCTAAGGGAACATAACCCAATCGAAAAGAATCGAAAAACATCGAAAATCATGAAATATGCAAAACCCGAGCCCCAGGCCCACTTCTCGAAAATCAAAAAATTTAACATCAACAGATTCCTTATCTCCTCACAAGTTCGTACATTCCAAAAGTTCTCAAATCTAATTTCAAATGGTCCTTCAAAGCCCTAAATTAAGTTTCCAAATCCCAAACCCTAGTTCTTCAATTTTTGGCTTAATTTCCATGAATTTCTAGGTGGATTTCACAATAAGAACGAGTTTTAAGTTCAAAAATCTTACCTCCAATCGATTCTCCTTGAATCCCTCTTCAATTTCCTTCAAAAACCTCTCAAAAGATCAACAATGGAGTAAATGAGCCCCAAAATCGCGGATGAAATTTTTTAAAACATTCTACCCAGGTTTGACCCTTCCTTCTTCGCGAACACGGTCAAACCCGCGCGTTCGCGAAGCACAACCTTGCATTGACCAAAAATTTATTCTATTCGAATGCGACATAGGGGTCGTGAATGCGATGCCTCAACTTCCAGACCTACGCGAATGCGAGGCACCTGATGCGAACGCGAAGAGTAATTCCACTGAACCCCAAATCCTTATACGCGAACGCGAGGGAACTCATGCGATCACGAAGCATCAGCTCCCCTCCTTTCGCGAACCCGAGCCCTCAAGCGCGAATGCGAAGGCTTAAATTCCTGCCTTTCAAATTCCTTCTACGCGAACGCGAGACTCCTCTCAAGAACGCGAAGAGATAAATCTCCGCAACACTGAACCTTTAATTCCTGCAACTTCCAAACTCCAAAAATGGTCCGATTGACCATCCGAAACTCACCCGAGACCCTTGAAACCTCAACCAAAAGCACTAACATATCCTAAAAACTCATTCAAACATGTTCTAATCACCAAAACACCTCAAAAAATACCAAAACCATCAATTCATTTCGAATTCAAGTCTAAGTTTTCTAAAAACTTTCGAAACACGCATTTGATCAAAAACCCAACCAATCGATGTTCGAATGACCTGAAATTTTGTGCACACATCACAAATCACATAACAAAGCTACAGAAACTCTCGGAATTCCATTTCGACCCTCGTATCAAAATCTCACTTATCAACCGGAATTCGCCAAAATACTAACTTCGTCATTTCAAGCCTAATTCTACACCGGACCTCTAAAAGTAAATTCCGATCTCGCTACTAAGTCACAGATCATCCCCTAAAGCTAATCGAAACACCAAAAATCACATTCGAGCCCTCTAACTCATAAGTCAAAATCTGGTTGACTTTTCCAATACAAACCTTCCTTAAAGAGACTAAGTGTCTCATTTCCATCTAAAACCAATCCATTTTAACTCTTTCACCCAAGACTCTTATAATAAAACATAAGGAAGAAGAAAATGGGGGAAACGGGGCGGTAACTCATATGACGACGGGCCTGGTCATCACACAATTGAACAAGGTAACGGTCAAGAATAAGTATCCACTGCCGAGGATTGATGATTTCTTTGACCAGCTTCAGGGTGCCAGGGTATTTTCCAAGATTGACTTGAGATCTAGTTACCATTAGTTGAGCATTAGGGCATCTGATGTCCCTAAAACAGCTTTCCGCACTCGGTATGGGCATTATGAGTTCCTGGTTATGTCATTCGGGTTGACAAATGCCCTAACAGCTTTTATGGACTTGATAAACCGAGTGTTTGGGCCTTATTTGGATTCATTCATGATAGTTTTCATTGATGATATATTGATATACTCTCGCAACTAGGAGGAGCACGAGCAGCACCTTGGAGTAGTTCTTCAGACTTTGAGGGATAGTCAGTTATATGCTAAGTTCTCGAAGTGTGAATTCTGGTTGAGTTCAGTTGCATTTTTGGGTCATGTTGTATCAGCAGAGGGTATTCAGGTAGACCTAAAGAAGATAGAGGCAGTCAACTAGACGAACATCAGCTATAGAGATTCGTAGTTTCTTGGGGTTGGCAGGCTACTATCGACGGTTCGTGGAGGGATTTTCATCTATTGCAACCCCGATAACCAGATTGACCCAGAAGGGTGACCAGTTCAGATGGTTGGGTGAGTGTGAGCCGTGCTTTTAGAAGCTCAAGATAGCTCTGACTACGGCATCGGTGTTAGTTTTGCCCACAGGATCAAGGCCTTATACAGTTTATTATGATGATTCCCGTATTGGGCTTGGTGCAGTGTTGATGCAGGATGGAAAGGTCATTGCCTATGCTTTGAGATAGTTGAAGATTCACGAAAAGAATTATCCAGTGCATGATTTAGAGTTAGCATCTAGGTGCCGCGAAGATGTATCAGGATTTGCGGCAGTATTATTGGTGGCATAGAATGAAGATGGATATCATAGAATATGTGGCTCATTTTTTGAATTGTCAGCAGGTTAAGTACGAGCACCAGAGGCTTGGTGGTTTATTTCATAGGATTGAGCTTCCCGAGTGGAAGTGGGAGTGGATCACTATGGATTTATTTACTGGGCTTCCGTTGACTCGAAAGAAGTTCGATGCAACATGGGTTATTATTGATAGGCTGACCAAGTCAGCACATTTCATTCCTGTGGCAGTCTCCTATTCTTCTAAGAGGTTAGCTGAGATCTATATTCGGAAGATTGTTCGCCTTCATGGTGTGCTCGTGTCTATCATTTTGGATCGGGGTACGCAGTTTACCTCACATTTCTGGAGAGCGGTTCAGCGAGAGTTGGGCACACGGGTTGAGTTGGGCACAACATTTCGTCCCCAGATGGACGGTCAGTCCGAGCAAATTATTCAGATTTTAGAGGATATGCTCCGAGCTTGCGTTATTGACTTTGGAGGTTCGTGGGATTAGTTATTGCCTTTAGTGGAGTTTTCTTACAACAACATCTACCAGTCGAGCATTCAGATGGCTCTTTATGAGGCTTTATATGGTAGGTGGTGTCGGTCTCTGGTTGGATGGTTTAAGCCGGTAGAGGCTCTGTTGTTGAGTACGAATTTGGTTCAGGAGGCCTTGGATAAGGTAAAGATCATTCAGGATAGGCTTTGTTTAGCTCAGTCTAGGCAGAAGAGTTATTCAGATCGCAAGGTTCGAGATGTGGCATTTATGGTTGGTGAGCGGGTATTGCTCCGAGTGTCACCTATGAAGGGCGTGATGAGGTTTGGGAAGAAGGGAAAGCTTAGCCCTAGATTCATTGGTCCGTTTGAGATTATTGATCGAGTAGGAAAGGTGGCCTACAGACTTGCATTGCCGCCTAGCTTATCAGCCATACATCCAGTTTTTCATGTATCCATGCTTCGGAGGTATCACGGCGATCCAACCCACGTGTTAGATTTCAGCACTGTCCAGTTGGACAAGGACTTGTCTTATGAGGAGGAGCTGGTAGCTATTTTGGACAAGCAAGTTCGCCAGTTGAGATACAAGATTTTTCCTTCTGTTCGTGTTCAGTGGAGAGGTCAGCCCCCTGAGGCATCAACCTGGGAGTCCGAGTCTGATATGCGGAGTCGCTATCCTCATCTTTTCCCCGACTCAGGTACTTCTTTCTTTTGTCCGTTCGAGGATGAACGGTTGTTTTAGAGGTGGAGAATATGACGACCCAAATGGGTTATCACTTGTTTTCTTACTCATTCCATACTTCTGAGGCCTTGAAAAGCTCATTTAGGGTTGCATTGTTTTGCGTGCGCAGTCTGGGCGCGTAGCCGGAAAGCTTAAATATAAATTCTATGAGAATAATACTAAATTTTAATATTAAATTGAATAAATTTGACTTCGGTCAACATTTTGGATAAACGGACTCGGACCCATGATAAGAAGGTCCCGGAGGGTCCGTAGGAAAATATGGGACTTAGGCGTATGCCCAGAATCGAATTCTGAGGTCCCAAGTCCGAGAAATAATTTTTTGTGTGAAATTTGTTTTCTGGAAATAATTAATGAAATTGGAAATGAAATTTGATTAGAACGTATTGGTATCGGGCCCATATTTTGGTTCTGGTGCCCGGTACTTATATATGATTTAAGCGCTTTCTGCAAAACTTGGTTAAAAATGGACGTCGTTTGACGTGTTTTGGACTTAAAATGGAAATTTGATGTTTTATGAAAACTTGGAAGAAATTATGAATTTTGAGGTTTAATTAGATGTATATGATGTTATTTTGGCAATTTGATCGCACGGATAAGTCCATAGGATGCTTTTGAGGTTGTGTGCATATTTGGTTTAGAGCCCCAAGACTTCAGGTGAGTTTTGGATAGGCAGCGGAGCACATTTTTAAACTTTAAAAAATCTGGTGTGAACAGGCCTGCAGGCCTCGTATTTGCGAAGGCTGCTTCGCAAATGCGAACTCGCAAATGCGAAGGCTGGTTCGCAAATGCGAAACCAGCCCAGGCCTGCCTAGGATCGCAAATGCGAAATTATCCATTGCAAATGTGAGATTCAAAAGTTCGCAAATGCGAGACCAAGTTTGCAAATGCGAAGGTCTCCTGTAAGGCCTGGCTTCGCAAATGCGAACTCGCAAATGCGAAGGCTGGTTCGCAAATGCGAAACCAGCCCAGGCCTGCCTAGGATCGCAAATGCGAAATTATCCATTGCAAATGTGAGATTCAAAAGTTCGCAAATGTGAGACCAAGTTTGCAAATGCGAAGGTCTCCTGTAAGGCCTGGCTTCGCAAATGCGAAACAAAGTTCGCAAATGCGAAAGTCCCCTGTAAGACCTGGCTTCGCAAATGCGAAGCATAGTTTGCAATTCCCATAAATTGGTCGGGCTTCGCATACATCTGCAACTTGCATTTTTTTATACTTAGTCAATTTTAAGACATTTTTCACCCCATTTTCAAAACACAACTCCTTTGGGAGATTTTTTAAGAACAAGTTTCATTCCAAATCATTTGTAAATCGATTTTTACTCAATTCTTTCAATCATTAACATCATTTAACATATTTTTCACTTAAAATCAATGATTTTAATGGGTAAAATTGTGGGTTTTTGGTAGAACCTAGGTTTTCTAAAAAT
Organism: Nicotiana glauca; assembly: GCA_026770625.1. NCBI lineage: Eukaryota > Viridiplantae > Streptophyta > Magnoliopsida > Solanales > Solanaceae > Nicotiana > Nicotiana glauca. The sequence goes on from MU669412.1 coordinate 105,345, forward strand.
TGGAGATTTGGACCTCAATTTGAGGTCTGGTTTCAAAACAAATTATATATTTGAGTTTGTGGGGGAATGGGTAACCGGTTTTTGGTTTGAACCTCGGGTTTTTACCACGTGGGCCTGGGGGAAATTTTGGATTTTTTGGGAAAAACTTTGGAAAATTCATTTTTATGCATTCAAATTAATTCATTTAGTGTTTATTAAAGTAATTAAGTAATTTGTGGCTAGATTCGAGTGGAATGGAGGTGGAATCATTGGGTAAAGCTATAATTTATGCTTGAGTTGAATTCAAAACAACGAGGTAAGTGTTTGGTTTAACCGTAGCTTCAAGGATTAGCAGTTGAGTCATAATTGCTACTTATTTTGTGTGGAGCAGGACGTATGGGCATGGTGACGAGTATCCATGCGTCGGTGTCGAGCATGACTGTGAGTCTTAATCTGATAATTGTGTACTCTTGTTTGATCCTATGAAAATTTTGATTGAACATTGGTATTATTAGTGTCAAGAAAAAGTTGAATAGGATTGGTTATAGCTGACTCTCTCTTGTCGGGATGTTTGACTTGTTGTTATTGTTCCCTTGCTGGGAAGAGTATTAATTTGATTATTCCCTTGCCGGGATTGTATTGTGCATTGTGTTGAAATTAAAGGGAGCGCGTGGTACGCCTACCACAAGTAATATTGAAATGGGAGCGGGTGGTACGCCTACCACAAGTGATATTGAAATGGGTGCGGGTGGTACGCCTACCACAAGTGATATTGAAATGGGAGCAGGTGGTACGCCTACCACGAGTGATATTGAAATGGGATTGGGTTGCACGCCTGCTACAAGATGAGTTGTATATGAAAGTTGCCTTGTCTTTTCATTTATTGCTAGAAGTTAAACTGTAGATGTACGTTCTAGTATACCTGATATTTTACTTCTACCTGTTGCCCCCGAAGCATGCTCCCTCCCCCAACTTAAATTGTCATTTTCTTGCTACTTCCCCATTGTACTTGTATATATATTTACACAGGTTTATGTGGTAGTCCAGTCTAGCCTCATCACTACTTTGCCAGAATTAGGCTAGACATTTACCAGAACACGGGGTCGGTTGTGCTGATACTACTCTGTGTTATTTTGCACAGATCCAGGTTTCGGGCAGCAGCAGTACTAGCGTGGGAGCGGACTTTTAGTCCAGAGAGACCCGAGGTAGCCTTGCAGGCGTCCGCAAGCCCGGCGTCTCCCTAATCTTCTCTTTTAGTCTATTATCTCATTGTGTTCGAAAAAAACAGTTTATTTTTTTTTCAGACGTTGTATTTAGTATTTTTAGAAGTTCGTGAGTACAGTGAGTCCAGTCTTGGATAGAGGATTTGTTGAACTTTTGTGCATTTCTATTCAGTTTTATTTAATGAGACTTCCGCTTATTATTGAATCTCGTTGTTTTTATATTATTGCCGAAGAATAGTTAAAAAGAATTGTATATTAATGAAAATGTAATCAAATTTGTCTTGCCTAGCTTCTACAAGTAGGCGCCATCACGACTCCCGAGGGTGGGAAATACGGATCGTGACAACTGGCTTTGTATCTTTGCTGCTTTGGGATCGTGAAGCAACACGTCTCATTAGGAAGTCTGTTAATGAGTTAAATGAAATTTAATTGAGGTATATTTTTTTATTTTAATTGTTACTATATTTTTTCAATAAAGCTAAGAAAGGTGAATATGGTATATTTGCAAAATTATAATAAAAATTAACTCAAACCTCAAGTACACCCTTAAATTAATTGGTACCGACCATTTGTTATGTTACTCAAGAGAAAGAGCTCTATTATTTTTTTTGATACCACGCCTACCAGAATGAAAAGTAGGATAGTGATTTAAGGGATGGTTTAGTATTTACACTTTTTATATTAATTCTTTGTGTTTTACCATTTCTAACACTAATTCGGTCTTAGACTTCTGCTGTTGTTGATAAGTGTTCTTATCCAGTGATGTTGTATGATATTCTTTGTAAACACGTGATTTTTGCCCTATATGAAATACTCCTATAAAATCCAAAGAAAATAGATTTTTGTTAATTATTTGACATTTTAGAAATTTTGTAGGATTTTTTGCATTTCTTGCATGTTTATGTTTCATTTAAATCATAATAATAAATGCCCAAAAAAAAAATATCTTGCATAGCATTTAGGTTTTATCGGAAATCATTTGGTTTTCATAAAAATTAAAATTCACAAAAAATATTTTATTTTTATACATTTTTCTTTTGTTGATTTTTTTCTTCTAATTTAGGATTAAGTAGTTTTTATAATTTTTATAATTAGTATAATTTTAAATAATTTAGGTTTTTAATTCTAGGATTTTTAAATAAAAAAAAGAAGAATATTGGGAAAATGACAGTTCATGCAATGCGACAAATGGAGGATATCGGTCCGCCTTCAAAGTTCAAGGCCACAAACCAACCACCACATTTTAAACTCACAAGTTTTCTTTGTTTGAACTAGGAACAAAAGCAGTACAAGAAAGTTGGTTCAACAATAAGAAAAAAAAAAGAAAAGAAAAGAAAGAAAAAGAAAAAGGAAGAAGAGGAGAGCCGACAAAAGGGAAATTTCTCAAATCCTTACCCTTGCCTGTCTTGCTAGTGTGCATAAAATGCTGCCATGGCTTTTCACATTTTTCCTCCTAGGATAAAAAGTCCTAGTCTGATGGATTTTTCTCCAAATCAAAATCTTAGTATGATGAATCTTTCTCCTAAGATAGACGACCTAGTCTGACGAACTTTCTCCTAAGATTAATATCTTAGTATGATGAATCTATCTCCTAAGACAGAAAACCTAGTCTGATGACTCTTCTCCTAGGATCAAACTCTTAGTCGGATGAAACCTTCTCCTAAGATAACCAAAAATTGACCTAGTCTGATGAATCTCCTCCTAGAGTCAAAATCTTAGTCTGACGAACCTTTCTCCTAAGATAGACGACCTAGTCTGATGAACCTTCTCCTAGGATCAAGATCTTAGTTTGACGAATCTTTCTCCTAAGATAGCAGAATGGACCTAGTCTAATGAACCTTCTCCTAGGATCAAGATCTTAGTCTAACGAATCTTTCTCCTAAGATAACAAAAGACCTAGTCTGATGAATCTTCTCCTAGAGTCAAAGTCTTAGTCTGATGAATCTTTCTCCTAAGATAGAAAACCTAGTCTGATAAATCTTCTCCTAGGATAAAAATCTTAGTCTGATGAATTTTTCTCCTAAGATAGAAAACCTTAGTCTGATGAACCTTCTCCTGGGATATAAATCTTAGTCTGATGAATCCTTCTCCTAAGATAACAAAAGACCTAGTCTGATGAATCTTCTCCTGGGATATAAATCTTAGTCTGATGAACCCTTCTCCTAAGATAACAAAAGACCTAGTCTGATGAATCTTCTCCTAGAGTCGAAATCTTACTCTGATGAAACTTTCTCCTAAGATAGCCAAAAATGGACCTAGTCTGATGAACCTTCTCCTAGGATCAACATCTTAGTATGATGAATCATTCTCCTAAGATAGAAAACCTAGTCTGATGAACTTTCTCCTGGGATCCAAAACTTTAGACTGATGAATCTTCTCCTAGGATCACAATCTTAGCCTGATGAAACTTTTTCCTAAGATAACAAGATACCAAGAACCTAGTCCGACGAATTTTCTCCTAGGGTTTGCGTCTTAGTCTGGTGAATCTTTCTCCTAAGATAAAGGAAACCTAGTCTGATGAATTTTCTCCTAGGATAAAAATTGTAGTTAAATAGCTTTACTCACAAGGGACGTACATGCCAATCAAGTCTTTAGTTTTGCTCTCACCATCGCATCAATAGCTTAGGTAATAACTCACAAGTTTGCCCAGCCACCAAATTGGGGTAGAAAATTTTCTTTGTTTATTTATTTTGTTGCAGTCAGGCGCCCACCTAGAGAACAAGGGAATATTTTTCAAGTTCAGCAATCAGGAGCCCACCTGGAGAACAAGGGAATACATTTCAAAGGTTCAGCAGTCAGGCGCCCACCTGGAGAACAAGGGAAGTACAATTCGAATTTTAGCTTTTAGTTTTAATATTTGATAATATGATGTGCCCAGTCACCAAACTGGGGCAGAAAATTTTCTTTGTTTGTCTATTTTGTTGCAGTCAGGAGCCCACCTGGAGAACAAGGGAATACTTTTCGAGCATTGCATTCAGGAGCCCACCTGGAAAACAAGGGAATACTTTCCAAGCGTCAGCAATCAGGAGCCCGCCTGAATAATAGAGGCACATATTTCAAACTTCAGCAGTCAAGCATCACTTGGAGGAATGGCAAAACATCGGCAATAACAGTTCAAGGAAACAACGCAAGAATTTCACTGGGAGAATACAAGACAGGAAGAAATACAAGACCAAGAATGAAGATATAGATAGGAATCTTGTAACTCGTAGCTGATAGGCTTAGTTAGTCTTTTTCAATTTTGATTTTGATGTAATAACGGGACAGCGGACCGGAGCCTCGGACGGAACCTCACTCGACTCTCAACCTCGGTACTCCATCACCTCATTCACCTCTAAACTACACCTGACCTGATTCCTTTATAGCCAAGAATATGTAGGCAACCTTTGAAGCAAGGTTCGGTCAGACCTTTTTTCAAAAATACTTCTCATGGAGTTTCAAATGGGCAAAAAATCCCTCATGTTGCTCACTTTATTTTTGTCCGAAAACTCTTCGTGTTTCCGAGCAAAGAGGGGCAGTTGTAAGCACGTGATTTTTGCCCTATATGAAATACTCCTATAAAATCCAAAGAAAATAGTTTTTTGTTAATTATTTGACATTTTTTAGGAATTTTGTAGGATTTTTTTCATTCCTTGCATGTTTATGTTTCATTTAAATCATAATAATAAATACCCAAAAAAAAAACATCTTGCGTAGCATTTAGGTTTTATCGAAAGTCATTTGGTTTTCATAAAAATTAAAATTCACAAAAGATATTTTATTTTTACACCTTTTCCTTTTGTTGATTTTTCTCTTCTAATTTAGGATTAAGTAATCTTTATAATTTTCATAATTAGTATAATTTTAGATAATTTAGGTTTTTAATTCTAGGATTTTTAATTAAAAAAAAGAAGAAGACAAAAGAAAATTGGGAATAAAAATTGGAAGAGACCTTCCCCCAAAAATATTTTCCCCCAAAATACTTTTTCCTAAAATATTTTTCCCCCAAAATATTTTTCCCCAAAAACCCTCCCCCACACAACACACCCCCTCCACATTAAGAACGAATCCCTCACCTCTCAAGCAAAAAAAAAAAAGGAGCCGCAATTCCTAAAAAAATAAAAAGGAGAAAACGCTTCATTCATAGCGGCGGCTGACATTCAAGAGAAGTTTTCTCTTTAGATTTTCATAAAAACTCAAGTCTCAACATTAAACCACAAGACAACTCAAAGTAGCATTGAAACCAGCCCTGAAAAGACATGAAAACCAACCTAAAATTCCAGTTCTGAAACACAATCAAATAGCCTCAGAACCTGTCGAAACACCAACTCAAAATTCCAACATGTGGTCAAGTTTCTATTGCCGTTTGCGAGTCCGTTCGAGTTCGCCATTGGTCGTTGGTTCATGTCCGTGGTTTGTGGTAGCATCCCTGTGGCCATATCAGTCTTTTGGTCGGAGTTCGGTGATCGAAAGGGTCTTCACTGTGAGGTCCAGCTCTTACGTTGATTTGAAAATTTATATCTATGTTTTAATCGATGTTCAACTCTCACATTCTGCTGCTTCATTGTTTTGTTGAAACTTTTTGTCTAATTTAATTTTTTTTTGTTTAATATGAACTTGATATTAGGAACATAAATGAATTAGTTAGCTAGTTTTTTTTAAACAATGATGAACACATAGGTATGTTGGGTTAATAATCTCGGGGTAGATTTCGTATGAAGTACGCCACAACAGTAGCTGATTTTGATTGGATATTACGGAAATCTGTATATGCTATGATTTGGTATTCTTATACTTTATTACAGTAGGTGTGAGCACGTGATTTTTGCCCTAAGCAAATTATTCCTAAAATCCAAACAAAATAATTTTTCTTTATTTTTACAATTTTTGTTGATATTTGTTGCATTTTTTGTGATAATTAGTTACCTAATAATTCATATTAAAAAAATAAAAAAAAATAATATGCATATGCATTAGGATTTTTAATTTTACAATTTTAGTATTAATTTATTTCGGAACAATTTAAGGAAAAATAAAAAAATATAGCATTTTTAATTGAAAATTACTACAAAAGATTTTTAGGGTCTAATTAGTTTAATTGTTAGTTAATTTCTCAAATTAGAAAATAAATACAAAAATGAAAATAAAATACAAAGTGAGTAAAATACAAGAAAATACAAAAAATAAATCAAGAGAACAAAATGAAAAAAAAGGAAAATTAAATAATAACAAATAAGACAAGAGATAGCTTGGGCCAAATTGGATTAACCCAAATGAATACGCTCAGCCCAAACCAAATAACTACACGCCCCAATTCAGCCCAAATTCCCTGCCCGGTCTTCCCCCATGTAACCAAATGACCCCGTTTTGGGAAGGTTTAATTTGAGCCATTGAAACCTGTAGATCAAACGGTTGTGTGGCCTGCCTATAGTAAATGAAACAGCGTCGTTTAAGTTCCCAAAGAATCAGAGCCGTCGAATTGGTTTAATCCAACAGTTGTAATTAGTTGATAGTCTTTTAATATATCAATACAAATTAAAAAAAAACCTAAAAACAATTTTATCCTTTCACCCTCCTTCTTCCCTAGCCGCCCCGTTTCCCTGCCGACCCCGCCATAACCCTACCGGCGGGAAACGTCTCCTCCACCAACCTCACTCAAAATTACACCACCTGACCACCTTGAACCCCTGATTCCACCCATCTACTTCACTTCCTTCAAATATGTCCCCATCGTCTCGAATAATCAAGTTTGTCTCGCCGGAACCCTAACTCCGGCGAACAACACCTCACCCAACCCATCCCAAAATAACACCATAGCTCCTTCTTGACTCCCTCTACACGATCCTTAGAGTCTTGAGTCCCAAACCTAACTGTAGCGGCTCGAATATGTGTTTGAAGTTTCCCGGCGAGTCGGAAATTCACAAACGGTGCCTCCAAGTCCTTTTCTTCTTTCCTTAAGGACTTTTGTGACAAAATTAGTGGTCAAACAAGATAATTACAAGAACATAGATAAGTTTCTGATTCTCTTTTCTTTTTTAATTTTTTTATTCTTTTCTTATTTTTTATCATGCATGTATTTGTTTGATTTCTTGCACCCTTTTGTTCTATTTTCCAAGATTATCTTTCGTTTCTTTTACCAATAGTTGAATTTCGTCCCTTTTTGTTGGAATATCTGTTTGAGTTCATAATATTTGATAATTCTAGAATTTTCATAAGTTTCTGATAGTTGATTTTAATAATTGGTATTCATATCAGTGTTAGTTTTGATAATTAATTTGATTACTTAGGTAATTTTGGGTAATTAGCATGTCTGGTTATAACTGTTAAGTTTTAATTAGTAGTTAAATAGATTTGTTAAATTCTGATTAGTTTTGATAATTAGGTTTAATTGTTAAAATATCGGCAGTTCAGGGGGTAAAAGGGTAAATGGCATGTAGATTTAATTAGTAAATTCAACTTAGTTTCAGGGGTAGTTTGGGTGTATAAAAAGGGATAGTAGTAATAAACCAAAGGAAGGGAGGGTATTTTAGGTATAGGAAAAGGGTAATTGGGTAGTGATAATAGGTGAATTTGACTATAATCACGCCCTAAATAATCACATTTTTATGTTGTTTTGATGATATAT